>JAATOF010003191.1:0-14275 GCA_013170925.1 Podosphaera leucotricha | reverse complement strand
GATAGTTCATAGTAATTTATCCTATGTAAATAATTAAATCGTAAATTTTTGTTGAGACCTTGGTATAGTGTAAAGTGCACGGTAACTATGCATGCACGGGTACTATATAGCCGAGCTTATATTGTTTTCAAATTATGATATCTCGTGATGAATTTAGTGTCCGCTCAATACAGGAATGCCAACTTAGCCGTCTCTTTCAATTGTCAAATACCAGTACATACCAATTCTCTATTTTCCTTTCAAATTTCAAATTAGAATTCAATCTTGCCCTAAAAGCAAACGATTAAAAATATTGATATTGACCCAAATTGTAGTATAATTGAAACCGTCCACTACGAGAAAATTCAGCTAGGCTTGGCTACAAGACCAGACAAACAATATACTCAAAACTGTATAACCTGAGAAAAACCTGAGGCGGGAATACACCTTCTTCCTTGTACCCTTCATTAATGCAACTATCTAAAGCTAGACGAGGACCCTAGACATTGGATCTAAAAGCAGGATCATTGGATCTTCAAGGATTGCTATGATTAAAGAGCTACGTGCCAAAGACAAGTAGAAAAAAAGGTGGAAGGTTTAAGAAAAATTGGCTGTACTGCAACCATTGTAGCCAACAAAAAGCTTAGTGAGTCAAAAGTCCATGTTACGATAACACCACACACCAAGAATATAGTCAATAGCACCAAAACCTGGACTGAAGGCTCAATCTCTCCTTTTGTACCAGTCTGGCCCAAAACAATTATCGTTGACGGAACTACATGGGCGGTTTTTAACGAGAAGCTTCAACAGGACTCCCAGGAAATGATAGTTTCTAATACTGGGAACATGAAAAAAAAGTGCTTGTAGTGATTTCTGATACAGTTCGGAAAACGTATCAAGACATTTAGAACTTTCGCCAAAAACATCGCAATTAGGAGGCTCGACTTGCCCCTGGTTGTTCTAAAAATCTCGAGAAGCACAGAGATAAGATAATTTCAGGTGAAATCTACATTTTTGATTAAAATCTTTCTGGTCCCTCGAACACACTTCTATCTGCATTCATCAACGACTGGCAGATTCCTATTTTCAGGGAATATTCGTCAGTGCTACTTCTCGACTCTACACACAATACTTGCTACAATATCCACAATACCAAGCAACCCTGGTTTCTCTATTCTTTGGTCGTTAGGCATGATGCGGCTGGGTGTGAAGTTCCGGTAGCTTTCATGCTTACCAATTCAGAGTGAACGAGGCCCTTAATTGAGTGGATTTTATGGCTAAAACAGTCCGTCAACTTGAATGAATCAACTTCGCTCATAATTGACTGCTCACAAACTGAGATGACATTCTTCAGGACTGTTTTCCCAACGTCCCGAATCTGCCATTGCCACTGGTATATAATCCGAGCCATAAGGCTCTAGGTTCAGAAAAAGATATGTGTCCGGAACTATCTCGCGACATCTACAGCCTTGGACTTGAAGGTAATTCTGAAATCTGCGGTGAGAGACGTCAAATTAATTTGGACGAGGGACGATAATGGTTTTGTGAACGTTTGGGACGTATACAAGACCAAGTATGCAAATCAACAGAATTAGATAGAATACCTCCATTCACAGTGGATGAGCAAACGCGAAATTTGGTGGTTATGTGACCGTCAGCTAAGTTCTAGCTTCAGTGTTGTATATTTTATCATATTTAAAAATAAGGAAAAAGCGATGCTAGATATAAATACGACAAATTATGTCAAATCTTGGCATTTACTGCTCAAAAGGATTCATCTCGGTGGTACCCAAAATCGACGGCCTAACAACTTAGTTCACAATTTGCAGCACAGTGCCTTACATAGCTTTAATTCAAGAGTTGAACGTATCTTGTCTAAGCTCGATGGGAGTAAATTAGGTCGCGCTGAGAAGGTTCAGTTTCGGAAATCCGAAGATTTGACTAAAGGAGCTAGACATTCATTGATAACTAGTTCTGAGACTCTCCGAGTTAGTGACTTGAGTGAAAACCTCGACGATATAGAGATTGAGATTTCTATAAGGTCTTTTCAGAACGAAGATGTGGAATATCGTATCTCTCTGGATGGGATGAACCGTGTAAGTAAATAATGTTCGTTTCCTTATATGACTTCATCCCTCGTGGTTTGCAAGCACATGTTTTTTGTAAAAAGATTTTAGGGTACGAAATATCTTACAACACTAGGGATCACAACGAAATTTTCGAGAAGGTCTTCACCCAGCCTGTAGGAAGTACTAGTCTAAGTAATTTACCCAAAATCAGTTCGGATGGTGCGGTAGTACAAGCAAGGAGACGCTGGACTCGGCTTAAAACGGAATAAAGTTGGATAGAGTGCCAGAAAACTATGAGTAGCAAGAAAGCTATAACGAAAAAAGCTAAGACGATTGGATAGAGAACAATAGTGTTCGAAACAACAGATAATCCGGCCAAGGTCTGGAATATACTTCCCCAAATACCAGTTATTAAAGATGATGAAGGTAATGTTTAAGGAAAAAAAGACATATATACCGTAGGAACTACTTATCCTAAGGAGTAAGAATACCGAAGCCGAAGTGGAAGAAGTGCCTTGATACTGCAGAATAACCTTACGCAACGTCTAGGATGAACTTTTTAATGCTTTTTCCCTGGGATACCATCCTAAAGTACACAAGGAATCTACCACAATAGTCCCTAGGAAAGACAATAGTTGTTTTGAATACCATGGGAAAACTGCTGGAAATGCTGGCTGCAAACCGGATCTCTAAAACCGCCGTAACACATTCTCTCCTTTCCTAAAAACATATGGGAGCCAGGCCGAATAAGTCAACAGCCACAGCAGTCGCTGATGGGTGCTGTCAGTGGAGCCGGGAGAAATGGGGGAGAAGTGATCAAGAAGGTACCTAGGGGGGGAGGGCCACCTCGGTCAGTAAGTCGCTGTACAGTACGTAAGACGTCAAAAGATAAGAATAACAATTTGAACTCCCCTCTTCTACTTGGCCAACCAGAGCCCTTTCCCTACTACAATACGCCATTTTGGGTAAGAACAAGAAAAGGGTGGCGTCAACCCTTAGTTAAGACATATCCGGGGCCTTGGACCATGCATCGCACCAAAGAGTCATCCACCACCTAAGGCTGAAAGGAATTCCAAACTGGATCAGTCACAAGATTTATTGACTCGTCCTGAGAAGAGCGGACTACGTCGGTAGTTCTCAATACTTCCCAAAGCACACAGACTCCCCCGTGTACCGGCGTAAATGACCGTAGGGATCTTCCCTTTCACCCATCCCCTTTCAAGTTATTCTTTGCTCATTAGTACACCCCGTCCGAGACTGCCAACGCATGAGTCTCCGGCCGCGGTAGGTTTTATAGACGCTACAAACATACCCAACGTGGGCAGACTCTTTTGGAAACAATGCTCAAACCTTAGAACAGCTATATGAAGTATGCAAGCTATGGGCTAAGTAGATTACGAACTCCTCGCCTGTTTCCTTTCCCGCTATATCTTCCAAGTGACTAATCCCACTACATCTCCGCTGAGAGCATCAGATGAGCTCGTACGCAAAATTTTCCGGCCATCTAATTTCCTACACTTTCTCCGTGAAGTCGTGAGAAACACCGTCGAGTGTCGCCACCCCTCATATATCTTCTCTAGAGTTTAAATCCCAAAACTCCCGCCTGTACATTCTTTCTAGTATGGTGTGGTATAAGACAAGGGAAGAAAACAAAACTTTTTGAAAGCCGCGCTATGATTTTACTATTTTTTTTTACATGTTATACAAGAGTTCCATGAAAATTCTGACGCTTCTGCTATTATGCTCATCCCAGACCTTTATGTCATCTTACTCACCTTGCTGTTGCATGTGAGTAGGTAGATTCCATCCTGCATAATCTTGGTGCACAAAAGCTCGATCAACATGAGGCACTGATTCTAAGACGTATTGAAGAGATTCACCAAGATCATGGCTATCTCTAAGCGTCATTTCCTCGTCTAATACGATATCAACTTCTACATTGAGCTTATCCCCACAGTGATAAGCTTGGAGCCCTTGGATCTGCTTTATTGTCTTGGCGAATCTCATAGTGAGATATAGTAAGACATTTCGCTCGTCTGCTGTTGCAGCAGCTCCGGTTAAGTTACGAATGTGGCCAGTTGAAGTTCTTGACCAATTCACGACAATATAGAGAGAGAGCATAAGTCCTCCTAGGGCATCAAGCCACCAAATCTGGGCGTATTTTCCAACTGAGCTACAGTAAGCTAAGGGATGGGAGATGATACGAATCACTCTGGGTTGCTTACTAAGTGGAAAGATAATACTGAAAATGTTAAAGATAACATCTGTCATAGCGTCATCTGCCATGGCCTGAACACTAGAATTTTTGACCAACCGACACCAGACCCAACAGGCAAATTTGACTAACACAGTAATAGACATGATTAAAATCGCAGAAGGAGCAAGATCTATAATTGTAGTGTCACCGGAGTTCAATCGACCTATACATTGAAAGCCGACAAGACAAAAGGATGTAATCATGATGACGGAAAACACTAAAACACCGATAGGTTCAAGGCGTCTTCGACCTACAGGATATGTGTAATGGTCTTGCCTCTCAATCAACATCGTTGTCGTCCAAATAATTCCCGTGCTTAGAAAATCAAGGGCAGCGTCGACCAGCGATGCGAGGACTGACAACGAATTCGTGATCATTATGACAGCTATTTTTGCGGCAAGAAGAATAACATTAGCAGTTAAGTTTATGTAAATGGCAATTTGTACAATCTGACTTCCGCTTTCAACATATTCATCCTGATGTTCGGGAATCGGGGAATTTACGCTTTCTTCATTTTGAAGAAGCGGAGTATTCTCGTTCGAGACTTGATAAAGTTCTCGTGGGGTTCGTTTTATCTTTTTAACTGGGATTTCCGTGGTGCTCTGGCAATGTACAATTGGGAAGCCTTCAGAAATAATCGTGCGGTCTTCTTCCTCCGTTATCGTTGGTGGTACCTTGATGGCGTTTCCGTAACTTGGAACATTGTTATACTCATTTAATAGATCATGTGGAAGAGAGGAGTCTAAGAGACGATCGATATATATATATTGTTGGATAAGTTTATTTGTTCGTTCATAGTACTTCCGACTATCTTTCGTTAACTCATTCTTCTTCGAGCATTCCAAGGAGCAGTGGGTTATGAACTAACACAGGCTTCTTCATAGCTTTCAGCTCGTCTTTGGTCTTCCAGTATTTTTCTATGATGCTATTAGACCACGCCGGTCTTCTAATGAAAGTTTGGGAGTCATCTGTAGGTCTGCTCACCCCACTGGTAACGGGAATTACTATTTCCGATCAGCCTCTGACTACGCATCTGAGGACCGTGAAGGATCGTCTCCAAACGCCTTTCTTCCGCCGTCCGAATCTCGTGAGAATCTTCCACATCGCGGGAAGGTGACGAATTATTTTCTTCTTCATCGGCCGAGTCTTGAGTCCGTGAAATCAATGAGGAGCGACGGCGATAATTTCCATGAGACGGATTACTGGTCCGTGACTGAATAAGACTAGCTAATGTGCCTTGGCCATGAGTAGCCATTGGAGAAGCTTCGTCGGCACATATGGATAACCTGCCTCGCGGTCGGTCAATGCTTCGATGTGTTGCAGACAACGAATCAGCCTGTTTGTTGCCCATCGTGGATATAGTGACCGGGGAAGAAGACGCGCAATTAGGAACTAAATAAAGTATTCATTCTGTGCCTGTTAGCTTTTCCAACGGTGTTCATATCTGCTCCGGAAGTTGATCTGGTGTTCATAGTCCGTGCTATCGTTACTACCGACGCTAATCTTCTGAAACTAAGTTTGACAATTTATACAAGTCGCGGTATAGCTACATGTGTGATGTGTGTGCGCATAGGAATTTCTTCATGGGTAAAGTGTCTTTGGCCTTGGTGCCTACAGTTTTACAAGAACATGGCTGCCACAGATGTGTTTCCTGGTCTGGTTTGTTTGATAACAAAGGTGTGTCAAGAAGATGCCAGTCACGCTGGTACTTCTCTCAGGCCACAGAAAGAGTGCATACAATACTTCTTTCAAATCGTGCAGTTACTTGTACTATCCTGTGATCTTTTTTTACCTGAACCGCAAAACTACTGATGCATGTGATTTGAGCCAAGAGGCTGGCTTAATCAGTTCGATTCATTCGCTTAATTAGCGTTATTACTAACAATGAATGAATTATTCGGGGTTAGTTACTCTTTGGCTTCACTATGAGCAACCTCAATCCCTTGTCTGGGCTGACGACCGTAGAATGACTTTACCGTTTGCAAGGCTTCTCGTACCAAAAAGAAAATTTCGCCTTTTAATTTTGGTGCAATGAAGAAAAAGAAGAACAGGCTGTTACAGTGAATTCTAGATTGATAATTTCACACCCTCCGTTGTAATAGAAAAATGTTGTGGATATATTCAAAAGCATCATCGTTCATCTTTTCCACTGTTTAAATGAGAGAACTAAGGGAATTAAGGCTTGAATATATAAGTGTATACACGAACATCGTTCCTGAATATACAAACAACATTGTCCATGACATTTTTCTGGTGAGAAATGACGGGAATACCATTTAGCAGTTATTACAGGTAATTAGCTATCATAGGTGTAACTTAGAAAATAAATGCTCCTGGCTCTGCATATCCCCAGGTGCTAAAATAGACTATAGGGTCCGCTATACATAGTGATTAATTTGGCCGGATTGAGCCCATCATTGACAATCGAGCTTCATCATATCTTCTTCGCACTGCAGCCTGACAACTTTGATAGATGAAAACGTGAGATCAGAATGTGTCCCTTCAATAACTATACTAGTCCTTGCTGGCATATGTTGGGGTTCATTGAAAATTTCTGTCATCATTTAAATATGAAGGTACATGTGACTAGAGGTAGAGCTAGAAAGTGAGCTCTTGAACACTCCTAGAAACGTCACTATCCTTAGCCATCAATGTTCAGATAGAGTCATGCCCGCAAAGAAGCTTTCTCTACTGTTCCTCAATCCAGAGCCACTTCCAGCTTTATCATGACGTTTTATTTGCCCTTGGAATTCTCAATGGATGTAAAAAGAAAATCTGACAATTTTACGTGTGTTAATTGATTTACCGAAACCCAAAACTTCAATGCATTTTTTTTGGATTCATCTTAATTTAAGTTCCTTCATGTTCGCTAAAATCGTCGATGAATCTTTCCATAAAAATTCTTCTGTAATACTCGAAAAGATTTTCTCTGATCGGTGTACGGATACATTCAACAGCATCTCTGGTTGTTGAGGTAGTCGTAACTGTAACGCCACAATCATGATCATTTCTTGGATCCAATAGAAGTTTATGTGGATTGTATTTTTCTGGTATATATGTCGGCTTAAGGTATCAGAAATAATAAGGAGTGATGCATACCTGGCATGTAATTTCTACTATGTATTGGCCCTCTTAAATTCCAAAACCACTGATCTCTATTCCTCTCGAGTTGAGGGAATATTATAGGATCAATCCCATCGAGAGTAGATACTGGCGATGTCTGTTCTGTTCTGATTGAATGACAGGCATTAATGGCGAGTGTCAAGATTTGTTTTAATGGGTAGAACTGTATGCCACACACAAATCCGGGTTCTTTTACGCCCGCTAAACGCATCGGTTGCTTTTCTGTGCCTACCAACGCAAATGGCGTTTTCCGCTCCTTACATTGAATATTGGATGAGCTGTCGCCTTCTGCATTTAGATCCTTGCCAATGACACCAGCTAGAGCGCAAGATCGCGTTATTATTACATTATATCTCGCATAAGATCCTAGTTATCCTGTTAACCTCTAATCGCCAGGGAACTAAAAAATATATAATACCTTCTGCGTCTGATCTAAGATTTAGAGGGTAGATAAAAGCTTTACCACGGACATTAGGAAAGAGTTTACCACTGTCATATTCCCGAGGGAATGGTCTATTATGGTTTCCTTGAAGAGGATTTACACCTGATTGTGATGCGCTCTCTAGTTTACGACAGGCTGAGTGTACTGCCTTTGCCACCAAGCCTATCGGAATGAAGATCCCATTGCACTCAAATGCGGTGGAGAGATGCCGTTGAGACAAATTTGGATTAAGTGCTGATCCAGTAAGGAGTAGTGACAAGGAGTAAAGGAAAGTCACTATCCCTCGTGTGATCATAGTGCGAAGAAACCGGATTGAGCAGCCAAACCCAAAATACAACGCAAGGCTTTGATATATAATGGCTGGCGTTAAGTGCTGATATTTAATACGGATCTTCCCATTTCAGAAATCTTTTATACGTCTATTAATCACTTTTGACCTATTTAGAGATCTCAATTAAGGTACATGATTCCTTCATTTCTCGACAAAAGCTAAGATGAGAATCATCTGAGTGAGCTTTGATAACACCAAACGTTGAAGTTATATTCCAATCAATCTGTGGGAAATTGTTTTATTATCGAGAACGGATGTATTCATAGGGGGCATGAATATGTAGACATGGGCGAAGGATGAGGGAAGGGTTATGGGAAATTGAAGTAATTTTTCTTAATAGCCGGTCCCTCCCTTCTACTGCGCTTTCGCTTGTAGTCGGGAAAAGCACTTTTCATAAATAACGCATAAGTTGTTCATAAATGTCCACTAAGTCTTGCGGATGATTTATGAAATATTAAGTGCTTTCCCCGACTACAAGCGAAAGCGCAGTAGGAGGGACCGGCTATTATTAGACCAATTGTTGAAGAACAGCACTTAGAAGTGGAAGAGGTCTAGCCGGGTAGTCACGTGAAGTAGTTGTAGATGTAGTTTTCCCATCTGAAGAATTTGTTCTTTCTCCTTAGAGAAAAATTAACCTGATTCCTTCAGCCTCTTACTTCCCATTCTAAGTATTCTACGTGATCATTACATTGTAGTATATTCAATTTCAATACTAATTTTCTTTATAACCGGTATTTTCTAGCGCGACACTCCATCACTACAACAACACCTATGAAATATCTGACAACACCCGAATCAGCCAAAAGGTTGAAGTAGATCCAAGACTCGCTCATTTTAAAGGAAATGATATTTGAATGTTAAACTGATAAATATTGCTTCGACTGACTTTCATCTTGTCTTGGAACAAAATTTAACACCAGTCATCTATTTCACATAATTTGGAACACAGCCAGAGTTCACAACATATCTGGAATGAATGAAGCAATGGGGTCAATCGCCCTAGAGAAAAGACCCAAATTTTTTACCAGTATCAAAAATCATCTTGCTGACTGAATCTGAGTTTTAATATATTTTTTTTTATCATGGCACTTGGTTGAAATCTAATCGTGTCTCTGGCGTGGAGGGTAAGTCTTCATGTTGGTCACTTAAACGCATCCTTGGACAATATTCATTCGTTCACCCACCAAGTTTCGATGGAAACATCAATTTGTTAGACTCTGATCAGCAAGATTCTGATATAGAGTTAAGTAGGAAAATAAATACTTCTGCGGATTGTATTGATAAAAAATCCTACCGTTGGTATATGCGTACACAAATAGATTGTTATAAACAATCAATTACATGTACTTTAAACTCATCTCAGTGAAGGTTTACCGAGAACTTAATGATTTCGAACCCTCTTAGAAGCACCTTCTCCTAATAGGATGAGCCCCTTCCAAGGGTCGCCATTGATGCCTCAGTTGTAAGTACCTAAGTCGAGATCAGCGTGTTCGAGTCGATACTTTAGCCGTTGCATGACAAACTCAAGGGCAAATTTCTGACACATTTGAAATTATCTGAGAACATGTGGGATATTCATTCCTTCGCTGCCAACAACTTCACTCCGACAAGACGCCAAGGACGGCGCCTTATTCTGTCAACTGAGCAAATCGAAATTATACAAAACTATATTAAACAATCTTGTGAAAGTCACCAGATGAGCCACAACGAACTTGTTAGTTTATGAGTGCCAGAGTAATTCAAGTAATTCAGAGGGCTATGTCGAAAACGAACTATAAGTGACACATATCAGGCTAGAGCCTGAAGATTATAGGTCACAGCCGAGATGCTGGTCTGCCAGTTGGCCCTAATGTGGAAGACTAAATTTAGGTGCAGGACGTCTGCAGAAAATTTGAGGACTCACGCATTTCATGCAGGCTCTAACCTTAGTGTTTGTTGATAACTAAAATAAGACAGACACACCCGATGAATTTCCCATTTCTGAATAAGGTCAATTATCGATGGACAAAAATACATGGTCAAGGCCGCGGAATTCTGGTCGATGATAATACACAAGGAGGGTTTCTCTCGCCTTCAATTATTTCTTTCAAGGATTTCTTTTTATTTAGATCTGATTTGGTTATGCATAACAGTTACTCTTAGATCCTTTATATACATTGCCTTTACATAAATTTCTCAAGCTAAGCAAGCTTAGCTGCTACTTTCCGAGGAAAATCGGCGTGCTCTGAGAGCATCTCCACTGGACATTTAATCAGCGGAAAGATATCCTTTTGACTGATGAAACCTGGATCACAGGTAGCTTTCACAGACAAAAATAGGTTGAGAAAAGGTCGTTATATAGAGTTAAGACTTCATTTTCTAACATTTATTCTAAGAGAAAGAGTTGAAGACGACGAGAGCTCGACTACGAAAAGCAGCTGTCCACAAAATCATCAGGTTCTCAATCCAAGGCACACAACGACCGCACAACACCATAAAAACTCATAAATTGACATTTATGGCCTATAATGTATGCTTTGAATTATTATCCTGCAGGAAAATTAATTATTTTATGGGAGGCATGTCTCCTAAAAGACATGTTGCTTCCATACTACGAGTTAATTTTTCGTTCAGGATAGTGGTTTACTGTTGGGCATTCATCTATCCCATTATCTGAACTATAGTACCTGGTCGACCTCGCCACATATCCCCTGATCATGAGATTATCTCTATCAAATTTGACTGTTGACATTACGTTTTTATCCAGTGTCACTTTGCTATTCTTTTGCCCAAATGTATTGTATCCCATCACTGCAAATTCAGTTGACCTTTGTTCCGTCTGACCAAATAACCTTCTTCTAATCATCAATTGTCCAGTCCTTATACTTTATTGCGAATTCCAATCTGACTTTTTGGTGACAGGTTGACAATACTGGCTTTTTGAGTTTTTTTCGGGCCTCAAGCCCCGACTTTCGCCAAGCATTTCTTGTAGTTTGGGAGGAAATAATTAGTTCGTATATCTCCTGAAGAACTGCCGCTGTCTGCTTGAGAATTTGAGCGGTCCAGTAGGTTTTATCATTGACAATTTATTTCTTTCCCCCTTTCCCACCGCTGCCAATATCTGGGAGCGTCTTGCGAATATGACCGATGTTGGACCTAGGATATTTAATCTAATTATCTATTTACGACACGATTTTCCTTCACTGAGAAGCTCAATGATTTGTTCTCGGGCGCTTCTATTTCAACTTTGGCATGATAATCTTCGAACTGCTCCGACATAGTCAGAACTTCAACTCCCATATTTTGAGATTAGTTAGTGTAAGTTTCTATAGCGTTGATTAAGAACTTGAAGTTTTCGAGCTTTGGCGGATTAGGTTGCCATTTGGGCAAGGACGAAAAACCCCTCTTAGTAAAGAAACCCTTACTCTGGGATCGACCGCCTAGAAGCGTTAATCCACATGCTACATTAGCGCCTCTAGCCCTCTTTAGCAGTTTTTCTTGACTTGACTTCGGAACTCATTACTGTTTTTGGAATATTAAGCGGACTGGGGGCGTCTATTATGTAGCAGGGGGGACACTCCACTCCTGCTGACGAGGCCTTATAGCTAGGACGACCATCTAAAGTTAGACTTGTGCGAAAATTCTGTACGCGTTTGGTATGTGCATTTGGCCAGTTCAATATTCACTAATTAGATTTAATCATCAATCATGACCATTCCTCTATATGTTTCCTCATTCAATCAAAACATTCGAATATTTAGAGAGAAAGAGAGAAAAGCGAAATACATGTACCTTTTTCGCTGAGCTCACTGCGTTAAAGTGGGCGGGGCGCCAGTACGACATATTTAAAAGGATTTTAAATTTGCTGTCCAACTCGATAAGATTTTCATGAAATAAATTACGACTCCACTAGCAATGAAATGTGCCACCCATTCCTTAGATCAATCAGTTTGTTCAATTTAAACCGGCTAAAAATTTACTGACGTGTAAAATTTACAAACTCCAACCTGTCAGGTCGACGGCATGCCTATGTATATCCATTATTTCCATGACTCCTCGCCGGTAGTCCATTTTCAGATTCCTTAGATATCATCAAGCGTGACCGAGATATTTTGATGGCACATCCTTGGCTCACCGTTATAGCTATTAGTCACTGTCTCTTTGGGCTTACTTTTGTGAAGGATTTTTCTGGTTCAAAGCTTACTGAACACGCACAATTGAAGAAGAATGAGTCATGTACCATAAGTTAATTACCCGAGCCGCTCCACCATGATTATTAATTGGTTTTTGGAGGTAATTTATCTTTGTAAAGGAATATTATCAGATGAACCGTCTGTAGGAATGTAAATTTAGATTCTCAGAGTTTATCAGATCAAAACTAAGCGCCAGCCAGTTTAAGTTGAGTAACTATATGGCGTCTATGTTTTAATAAGTCAATTCGACTTAAATTTGAGAAATGATCATACGAGTAACGGTAGTATTTTTTTACTACTTATCCTTACTGCTTACTGCTTCAGCACTCCATCCATCTACTTTTCAACGGCATCTCTCCACCGCTTTTGAATGTAATGGAGCCTTCATTCCGATGGGTTTGGTGACAAAGGCGGCAGACTTAGCCTGTATAGACCTTGAACTTGCGAACTTTTCAGATGTATTTCCAAGGCCATTTTATGGCAAAAGACTCTTTTCTAAAATCCACGAAAAATCTTTTATATATCCCCTTAATCTGAAACAGGATGCAGAAGGAGGTAGATTTCTTAAATTTCCTTATGACTGCGGCTCTAACGAAATAAATAGGGTCAAATTCGAAGTATTATGTGATTATAACAAGCTCCTGTCGTTTGGCTGGGGTTATTTCCAAGATTTCATCAAATCATAGGTCGTCTAGTGCACGCTGTAAGGAACTGAAAAAGCCCTTTGCTTTAGTAGCCCCAACAGAACCACCTATGCCATTAATAGATATTAAAAAGGCTGGGATGGTATGCGGTATACAATTTTACCCTCGGGAAACACTTGACTTAATTGCGGACACAGTGTGTACTACATTTAAAGCTGGACGTCGAAATCTCGAAACGATTCCTGCTGTGAATGCAAATCACTGGCAATGGAATCCAAGCGGAAGAAAAAAAGCCAAGATTTACATGCCAGGTATGTAACTTTCTTCATGCTCACTATAGGAGCTTAGGCTTATACTAAGATGGAATGAGTAGATCCATATGATCTCCAACACATTTTGTTTAGCAATTTAGGGAGCCCAAATTGTGGAATCAAAGTCTTGACCACCTCTCTAACTGGCGAACTTATTGATTGTACCAAGTTAAATTGGGAGAGTAACGAGCCATTTGGGGAAAGACAGCGTTTAGACCAGGATAGTGATACTGATAGTTCTAACAATCTTTAATTTCTGCAGGAATTCGAACTGCTATGGTGCTCGATCGCGATCTTACAGGTTGTCAATCTGATATTAAGATGTATTTTTAACACGCCCCCAAGCTGCATTCGTGCCTCTAGCCCATTTTGGCAGCTTATTTTCCAAAAATGACAATAATTCCTGATTAAAGGTTCAAGTTAAATCGAATTAAAATAGGCTGACAGTGTAATACTTCACACTTAATACTGTAATTACGACTCATCCTCTTCCAAAGCGATTTCTGACAATGTAATTGTTTTATATCTCGATGAAAAGACGTCGAGATTTGGCTTAGAGATGCTCCATGACATTAGAAACTTCAGGAAAACGGCTTAGCAATTAAATAGACATATATCAAGAGGCATAGCTCGCAACGTATTCATCAGCAACGGGCTCAAGTTTTTACTTGAAGATCGCATAGCGTGTGTAGATATACTACAGAGATAGTGTTTAGTGAATCTCTCGGAATTTACTGCTTAATGGTAAGTGCGGTACCAAATTCTGGATCTTCAAACCAAGGTAATTAGAGAGCAACTCTTGATACATACTTCGGATGTATTACCTAAGGAAAGCTGTTGACCTTGGAGAGATCTAAATCTGCCACCGTAGATGGGTAATCGATTCCGAGAAAGTTGTTTGAATACCGAATGGCGACTCTCAAATTGTTCATCTTTTTTTTTTTTTT
>JAATOF010003185.1:0-14708 GCA_013170925.1 Podosphaera leucotricha | reverse complement strand
GTGATAGGAATGAAGCGAGGCACGGATATGATGAAACTTTTCAATCGCACCTATTGCCAAGCCGGCGAGATTCAGCAAGAACATGTCTGGGGAACACTACTCGCACTCAAATATTTAGGAGTTTGCCCTGTGGAGCATGTCACTAAGTTCAAGACAGTAGTTAGGGACTACATTTCAGCAGGCGGAACGTTAACAGATAAACAAATTATGACTATCTTCAAACAGTCAACGAAAGAAAAAGCTGGAAGGTGGAATGCCATGGTATCAACAATAGCACGCTTTCAAAACTGGTCGGCGGAGACACTCATTCAAGACTTTATCTCCCACCACCACAAAAGAATAGCCCAATCTCTAATAAGCGAAAGGCCAAAGTCGGCAGAATCATCCAAGAAATATGCCAACAACACCCAAAGTAACGGGAAAATAAGTGACGGCAGCACGCTCGAAGCAAAAGGAAAATGGAACTGTCCTAAGAAGAGATTAATTTTCGCTGCTACAACTACAATGATAGAGACACACAGCTAAGAGATGACCTAAAAAGCGACAGAATCAATCACACAACAGTCAAGCCGTCACACGGGACCGAAAATCAATTGATATAGGTCCACCAGCGGCAATTGCGGACGAATACTGCCAGATTCCCGAAGACAAATTTGCAGGGACCAATTATATAGCACAGGTAGATCCAAAAATCTACGAAAATATGGTAGCCTTCTACGAAAATGAGATGGCACGTCGTTGCGGCAAAGGATCATCTAAACAAGACTTACCTGATTCTGAGGCACCGGGGATCTCAATTCAATTCACCCAACAGATACTTAGTGCTTCGGAGAAAACGGTGTCGCAAATCGTTGGTTTTTCGACACCGGTGCTGATGTGGACGCGACTAACCGTCGTCAAAATTTTAAGCCTGGAACAGTCGTAGAACTAAGGCCTAAGCAATTCCCAATTCAGACTGGTGGTGGAATCGTTTGTGCGGAGTGTGTCGGCGAGGTTTGGTTGTCCCTCACTGGACCTGGCGGCGCACAAACTTCAATGAGGTTGAAATATGTCATATACTTGAAAAATTTTCCATTGAATATCGTCAGCGGGGAACGCTTTTATCGAAGTAGTGGTTACCCAAAAAGAAATAAGATCGTAAGCCCTAACGGAGAAGTTTTGTCCTATATCAATGCCGAGCATCGAGGATTTTTCTTGTGGTTATTTAACCAACCCGAACCATTGAAATTCACAAATTACAAGAAGTCTGTGAATATTACTTCCATGAGCAATGAAGAAGTGACTTCGACTCAGCGTATCGAAGAACAGACTTTTCAGCAAGCCTACCAGGCGTGTTTGGAATCTGGTGTCTTCAAAATGTCGGATGATATAATGAAACGCCTGATTTTGTGGCATAGACGCTTGTGTCACCCAAGTGCCGAGAGATTGAAATATACAATCAAGAATACTGTCGGCATTGACTTGCATCCATCACAAGTTGAGTCAATGTCGTGTGAAGCATGTGACATCGGAAAGTCCCTTAAATATACGACTGTTGACAGGAGGCCCAGGATGAAAAACGTCGGTGAAGGCTGGCATTATGACGTGGGAACCCTTAACCTAGTTACGATGGAAGGTTATGGATATTTCTGTCTCACGGCTGAGGACGTGTCCAGGTACCGAATATTTCGCGCCCTAAAGAAGAAAAGCGATGCTGTTGACGAGTTGAGATCTATTTTATCTAAGACAAACTCTGAATAAAGACAAAGATACGGAATTCGGGTAAAAAGGTTGACCATAGATGGATGTCGAGACTGGGGGTTAAATACTCTCCAGGATTTTGCCGCAAAAGAGGAAATCGACGTTATAATTTCGGCACCAATTAACCAATATCAGAACGATGTATCAGAAAGCGGAATTAGGTTCGTGCAAGACGCAGCAAGATATTGCAGTATCCTGATGAAAGTTCCATCAGTATTCTGGAACTATATGTTAGAAATGGTATGTTTCACCTTAGAGTGCACATCTCAAAGCTCTATTGAAGACAAAAAAACACCTTGGGAAGTATACTGGTCGCAGATTGATCCAGATCAAGCAAAAACTGAAGTTGAACATTTGTGGATTCCTGGAACCTTGTGTATCACGCATGTTGATGCAACTCAATGTATAACAAGTGAGAAATCAGACGCCAATGGTACGAGAAGTATATTTTTTGGCTATAGAGGAAGAAAGAACAAACATGTTTGGTTGCTGGATGTCGGAAGATTCCTTGTGTCGCCTCAAGTGATAGGCCTTGGTTACGCTGCAGACTCCAGAGAAATTGTCCGCTCGCTCCCGAACCACGTTCAAAATAGACTGAAAGCCAGAAAACAAGACTATGCAAGAAACGAGGATTATAACGTCCCTCAAGACGATGAGCCGCAGTCATTATTGCCAAGGGGGCGCGGTCGTCCCAAGCGTTCAATCCAGCGACCTTACGAAAGCCAGCAGATGATAATTTTAGATGCCCCGCTTACTGTGGACAATGAAATGGCAATGCTGCTGCGTGACACTGACGACCAACGAAGTTTAGGAAGCGAAAATTAAGTCTTCCACATGCAGAAAACGCATGTATTTAATATGACGCGAAAGGCTATCGACCAACAGCAGTTTAACCTGCAGAGCGATGGAGATGAAGTCTTTCGTTTAATGGCCACTTGTTCCGGAGCGTCATCGTACTTAGTCGGATCATGGACCGACGATCCAACATTCTCTCAGGCAATAAAAGGAAGCGGGAAGAAGGAGTGGATGGCAGCTATTGACAAGAAAATTGAGGGTTGCCTGTCTCGAGGAACTTTCAAATTTATTGCTAGAGAACAAATACTTGAGTTCCCTGATTATGTACTTGATTGTGTACTCACAACTGGTAGTAAAGAAGTTGCAGAAACCTTTACTACGACAGGAAATATCCTCCACTGGGCCTCATTTACAGTTGACACGGCTAGTGCCGAGCAAGCGTTGAAGAGGGAAACATTGGGAGGTTTAATTAAATACAGAATATTACGATATTTGAAATATTAGGGCATACTAGTTATCGAAGAGACTGTACGGCTCCTGGAATGAGGGTCAATCCTTCGTTTAATATGTTCACTAGCGATCAAGAACTCTCAGTGTGACTACCATAATGGATAAAGCTTACTATAACTCAACAACAGCTACTTGAAAATTAATAATTATAGATTCTAAAGAATTCTAAGTCATTTTATTGAGCAATATGATATTTTTTTCTACAATAATAATGATGAACTAATTTTACAGCTTGACAGGGTCTTTGAATTTGGTGACCATAGCGACTTTATTCTAATATCTAGTGTAAACCCCTTATGCCCTCTTTACAGCCAAAAATATTCGTGCCGTACTTTCAATTGATGACCGATATAAATTTTCATGGATACCACGTCATACTACATCCACTCTTTCCATCAATTTATGCATGCTATTGGGTGGTTTCGGGTACTCTCCAAGTCGACATTTGACCAGACACCAGAAGGGCTCAATTGGCTTCAAATCAAGTGATTGAGATGACGACTTCATAGTATTTATACTCGTGGAAACTATCCAATCCTTGGTGGCCCTAGAAGTATGTTTGGCATCGTTGTCTTGCTAGAAAATAACGTCGTTTCTGTCGTTTGAATTAGCTTGTTTGCCACTTCTTCGACGGTTGGGACCAAACAAGTACTGAGAATGCCCTTTCAACTGCTCTGAATTCATCTTACTGACCACACGAGTTATATTGAGACCTTTTGATCGCTAGTGTATATATGTAGATTGTACTAAAAATAGACTGAACTAGTAGTTCTAAATTAACAAACAAGAACGATGTTTATGATGATGGCGCTTGTGGCATAACGTCAATTGTTGTTGTCGAGGTGATGGTGGTGGTGTCAACAGCAGTTAAGAGTTCTTTACACAAGCATCTCACACATCTTTCCTCTCGCTCTAGTTTCTCTCTATTAGTGACTCATACCATTGATGTAATTACTTCTGTTCCTATTTCGGCCGTTTTTTCCAACAATTCAAATTAATCTCTTTAAACGTCAACCCTGAATGCTGTGAAATATGGACACGAATTTTCCTGCTATAACCTGTGTACCTTGCCGCTGTTTCAGCACGACAAAGCCGTCTTAGGGCAGGCTTTAGTCAGGTGAGTGCCCGCACACTCACCACATCTAAAGCATCGCTTGGCTTGTGTCTGGGAGACCAGAATTAGGCTGTGTGGCCAATTTTCCAATAACTTATCCTGCTTAGGATATAATCGCCGATGATATCGTTGAGATATCTAGCGTTCTTCCGAATCAGCCAGTCTACCTCTGAGTGACTTTTGAAGTGCCATAGATATTCTCTCGTAGCTTTTGTTTTACTTGTGAATATAACATTGTGAGCACTCACTTTAAATCGCAAACTCGAGAAAATTGTGAGGTGGTTGAGCAATTCGAATATATAGTTACAATTATCGTCTCTACGTAAATCAGGATATTGCCATGGCTCAGACCAGATTGTAACTGTGACTCAAGATTGAAAATCTCTGGTAATCGACTCTAGATGTATGTCTCATTACGTTAGACTGCTCCGATCATTCTCCCTACTCCCCACACACTTGACATCTCCGTGTCCTTCTCGCGGAGCGTATCAGAATCTATCTTGGTGATGCGAAAGTACTTGAACATTAGCATGTATAAGCCTGGCGGGAATCACGATCCATGGGAAACTCGAGTCAGTTGTATCGATTTTGTATGAATGGGCTGGGCGGTGCAGACGTCTGCGGGCCGCATAACAGTGCGTGCGTTTTTGCTAGTGCCAAATTTGGCCCAAAACCATCAAAACGTCATGTGACTACTTGAGATCAGATCGTCAATTTGGCAGCGGGAAAGTAACAGCGCAAGTATCTGCCCAACCGAATTGTTCCCACAACCGCACTCAAACATTTTATCGAAAACTACATCGTGTCAAATTTCGCAGATACAAGGCATTTATTTTTCTTGTGTGCGTGAGAGAAAACTCTCTTTTGACCAGCTGTGACGTTTTAGTGGCAAGAGACCCCTGTTTGGAGTTTGAGATATGAAGGTTTTTGAATATTTATGCTTGGGGAAAAAACCAGTGGTATCAGTTATGCGACGCTCGAATAAATCGTGACTCGATGTACCGCATTTGAATCTGCATCCTCGAGAGACCTAGTGGAAATGTGGGTGAGCGCTTAGACATGTCAAGGCTTTCTGATTCATCCCCATTGAATGGACTGACTACATACATACACAGGGACTGAAGGCGGGGATTTTCTTTATAAATCAAATTCCCTTGAATCGAGCGCCTTGGAGCACGACGTGACTTCAATGACAACTGGGAGATAATAATCGGAAAAGGTTTCTTGTAATGAGTAAAATTTAAGATTTATTTTGTTTACCCGCTGGGCAAATACATAATTTTTGATCTGGCTATGATCTATATTAATTCCAGCGAGAGTTTCAGCGAGTGTCTTCCTGATTCTCGAGTTTCTACCACTTCATCACTGATGATATAGAAAGAGCTTGCCTTTTTCTAGGTTGTTCCATCAAATTTTACACCCTTCATGGGTTGGCCGGCAGCCTTTTTATCTAGGTCAATGTTCTTTTGCATCTTCTTTTGCTCCTGCGCCAGCTTTGCAGCATCTACGTCTCGACCCTGGGCTTGTGTTATCTGCAAGGCCATGACAGTAGCTGTAGTCTTGAGCACCTTGTTCGCGATCTTGCCGTTCTATGGTCTCATGTTAGTAAAGGAAAGTGATGAAGATAGACGTTTATCTATCCTAAAGCCAAGGGTGAACTCACCTGAAGAGCCTTAGCTTCATCACCGCTTGCGGCTTCAATCGCGGGATTGAATGCGTTTACTTCTGCGTCTTCGGCCACATCGTGCGTGTTCTTGATGATCTTCAGATCTGCTGCAGAAACACTGGCAAGGTTGCTCTGATCAATCGCTGCAAACATTTTGTTGACCTGTTCTGCAGCATTTCCGGCAGTTCCGTCCGAAACGGAGAAATCGTTATAAGCCTGACTTTTTAAGACACTAGCACCATCGCCAGCTGCAGCTGCTTTAGTCTGACCCTTATCTGAATTTTTCTCCGAATCTTTGTCTCCTTTAGCAGGCATAGGAGAAGAAACTACAAGGGCGATAAGAGAGAAGGCGAAAAAAGTAGAAGAGAATTTCATCTTGATTGATATCGAGTCTTGAAATGAAATTCCAATGAGAAAGATAAGTCACCTGGAGACGGTAGAAGGGAAAGTGATAAAAAATGATTATTCAGAAGAATTTTGCAAAGAAAATAAGCAGCACAGCCGTTTGAACGAATGTAAATTAATTACTTCTCAACGAAAGTGAGTAGGTTAAAGAAAAGGGAAGTAAAGAATATGATTTACTCTCCTAGATGTTCTATCAGCTAGTATTTATACATATTAGGCTTGTCAATCGTGATCTATTATTTGATTGAAATTCTAGATACAACTGGTCATAGCATAACCCAAAGCTTCCTTGCGGTTAGAGTTAAATTTGGATTGAGCATCGATTAAACCAAATCTTGGGTATTATGATTTTTTGACAATGTTTCAGAACGAAAACTATGTTGGAGGGTCTTGTAGGTTGTTTCGGTCCAAGCAATCTCTCCATGAACGCTCTACTTCAGCAAAGAAGCGATTCGGGTTGCATCGCCATAGATTATTTTGGTAGCAAGTGGGCTTAAAATAGGCGCTTTTTAGTATTAGTCTCCCAGAGAAGGATAGAGTTGAGAAAAACTTCTAGAGTCTCTTCTTGAGCTGAAATTCATTAGAATTCTGAATATATCGAGAGATTACTCTCCAAACTGATATCATGTGAGTGCTATATAATTGGCTGTTTCAAGGGTCACTTGAAGCCAAAATATATTTGCTTTAACTTAAACTTGGTCATAGAAGTTCGAGTCATAACTCATGGGTTCCAAGTCTTTCTGACGTGAACTTGGCCACTGTAAAAATGCGACGACTTGGTTTAAATACCCGATCAGTGCTACCCAGGACTTCTCAGCTTTCATCACCATAATAGCAGATTATTTATGGGTGTGTTGCATTTTTCGTACTTCTGTTGATGGATGTCTCATAAAGCCGCGATCTATATGTAGAGCCAATCATATATTCCCTAATATACTGGATTCATTTGTAATGCTAAAAGAGAAATACGTCATGAATAGAGAGAGGTTACATGTTATGGAATAAATTTGCTGGTACTACTCAAGTTTCTAGCTTGGAGGCTTTTATCTTTCATCCATGATTCCTCAAACCAGAAGTAGATGATATGTTGGTCTGTTACCTAACTCATGAAAACTACCAGATTAAAGATCTCATAAAGTTTTATTTCTTGTTAAGATTAATTTTCTTGTCTTGCTAAAAAATACTTGCGCGTGTTCATTGTGGCTCAGCGGAGGTCAGGTTTCTAGTTTGGAGTAAAGTTCCACATAGATGGGATGAAATCTTGGGAAATTAGCCATACTAAATGCCCACTTATCGATTGTGGATGACTGTGAGAGTGTAATGATATAAGGGCTGTTTCCAATTCTCGAGCACGAAGTTGTAAGAGTGTAACTAGCAGGCTAAAGAATGGGTTGTCCTTTCTCTAATCCTTGGTCGCGTAATAAGAAATCCTCAAGCATGAAGGGATTGTGTTTCATCGAGAATGCTTGCTGATGTTTAGGTTCTTTCGGAATAAGAATTGGCATCAATTTAATGATAAACTGGTAAACGAAAATTGTCACGGATCTCTGACAAGACCATGTATGAGGTATCATTTACGTACGGCGAGGCACAGGCGCAAAGTCGTTCCTATTTGAGATTAGAATACGCTAAGATTTAGTTGAAAGGAGTGACGAAGCTACTGATTTTTCTTTCTGTCAAATCAACAACGCTCTGCCTAGGGAAGCTGGCGCAATGTCAAATCCTCAAATCCATTTTTATTCTCCTGAGGGTGGGACAAGACCTCACTCCTGTCTACTACCGCAGCTAACCCGAGAGCCAACGAAGCACATGGTGTTTTGTCCCGGATTGCCGCAACAACTCAGAAAGACATATTTTGATTTCCTCGAGCAAATCTGAGTGGTTGCGCTCTGAATCTCCTAAAGCTATGTGAAAGGAAAC
This sequence comes from Podosphaera leucotricha, assembly GCA_013170925.1. Taxonomy (NCBI): domain Eukaryota; kingdom Fungi; phylum Ascomycota; class Leotiomycetes; order Helotiales; family Erysiphaceae; genus Podosphaera; species Podosphaera leucotricha. Next base: position 6,558 of record JAATOF010003185.1, on the reverse strand, counting down.
CCAATTTCCTTTCGATCGCAAAGCAGCTAGGCACATTGCCCTCGATCTTGTGCCAGTACTTCTATATAGGGTCTCTTCTCCAGCTTACAAGTACCTCATCCATATCCAAAGAGTATTATTATTTCATTATATCTTCTAACTTATCATCAAATTCGACCTTGTAGCAAAAAAAAATACTTTGCTATGCTAGAGCCGATAGGACCTTCACATGATGGAGCTTACAAATTAAAAGGGTCAATTATCAATTAAAAAGACTAAGCTCGGCTATATATATACTTTATGGCCGTGTATAGCTACTGGCCACTTATTCCTCACTCAACCATAAACGTAGCTTGAACCTCTAAATTGCTCGAGTAGCTCAGCTGGAAACTGATAAAGAAATTTAAACATGAAATAGATTGTTTTAATACCACTCGCCCAAAAAAGCGGGACAGTAGTCTAAAGAGTATCATAACCACAAATAACCACGAGGCGACGATACAAGTCCGACAGACCAGACAAGTAATTTGGCTAAAGAAAAGGCCAAAAATGCGGCAAAGTTGTTCATCAGCTTAGAGTGCGTGCGTGAGGCCGATGAAAAGAACGGCTAATCATCCCTTTTAGTTTTACTGATGCCTCAACTACATCTCAAAGATTCATCAACAATATACGAGGGAATTCCTTGGGTGATTTCTACTCCACACGTCTTGATGATGTTCTTATCTATACATCGAGAGATATGATAGATAATTGGAAACAAATGAATATAGTCCTTGAAAGACTCGGCCGTGCGGGTTCAAAGATGGATCTCCATAAGAGCGGATTTGCAGTTAAGGAAAGTTTTGATTGCATAGAATTGCATGTCTTTCATAGAATCATAGACTCTACGTGAAGTAGGGACGACTGGGTTTGATATATATTGGTTTTGCGACCCATAAACTATCTGAGGGTTAGGAGAGAAATATACCTAGATCAATTGAAAACCCTCTTGTTATCTGCGGTGATATCACCGCTAACCTAAAATATACCAACAGAGACAATATTAAGAATTTATCAGAAGCCTGGAAAGAGTTGGCGGGCATCCTAAAGTACCAATAGAGTAGCACCGAAGCTTTATTGGGTTTTCAAATTTTATGGAGACCTCATACCCAATTTGTGTGAGATCACAGCTTCGTTACTAGGTTTCATTAAGAAAGATACATCATCTAAATGGGAGAAGCCGCAATGATTTTCTGTTGATGCATTGAAACCACAATTCATCACAGTTCCTCTCATTTTAGCCATGTAGGATGATGCCGAAGAAACCGTTCTTGACGCAAATAGTTCAGACTATAAGCTCGGAGGCTGCTTATCAGAAAGAGATGCTACGGACATAAAATTTATCTACATATATATCCCTAGGAGTATCATCATACCAAATAATGTATCAGTACATACTTTTAGTAGATGCAATGTGCCGTCCTTGGCTCTTTCGTGTCTCTACGCCTGTAATACTATACCAGGGATGCGATAGCAGGAACCAGTATTTACTTAATTAGGCCCCTTCTGCTTTCCTATTGAATATGGAACTTAAGATACATATGAATTTCCAAAAAATACATTTCTTCGGGGCAGAGAAAGGCTCGTGCTTGTTTTGAGAGACCAAGCGAAACTCCATCATCGACTGAAGCTTCTTCGAGAATCGTAGTTCTCGCCCACGGAATAGTATCATTTCGTCCTGACCTGAGAGTGATGTAAGACAAGACTGCTGCTTGCAAGGCGGGCCAACATGTACCAGCTTCTGGAGCGATAGGGAAATTTCAACCCCACAGAAGAACATGTCTGGAACTTGATGTAAATTTATATTCGAGATCAGTACCCATTCAGACTTGGGTGGAGGGAGGCAGCGGCTTCAAGGAGGTTGTCGAGTCGTGACGGTGATCTAGGAGGAGGCGATGGATGAGCATTACTTGGAGGGCCTTATGATAGACTTGATGCCGGGTAGGATAAGGACTGTGACATCGCACATACACGTACTTGATCACAATTTCATCCACAATTTTTTTTACCGCACAAGCTCAACCAGCTCTTAAGGTAATATCCCAGATTTAAATCAGAATAAATATTGTTATTCCTGAAAGATGACATCTAAAGAAACACAGGACCAGGAAACTTATGTCAGCCTTATCCCGTCGTGAATCTCGCTTGCAGTGGGCAGCAGTTGCGGCTTATTACAGTCCAGCAGTCTAGAGGTGTTTCTGTAGCCTAGAATGCCTCTTTAGGATCATGATTTTTTCATTACGAAATCAACTGATCCACAGGTGTGGTTTTTCAATCAAAAGACATGTTGCATCCGGATTAGAATTTCGATCAGAATGCTAATTCACTGTTGATCATTCATCGCCTCGATAGCCTGGATTCCTAGACCTATTCGTGTCTAGACCAGAACTATAACAATCTCTTCCTTAACTTCGACCACTGGGATCGTATTGTTTTCCTATGTCACTCGACTGTCCTTTTGTGTCAGGTAAACGGTACTCCGGCACTGGGAATTCGGCTGATCTAGGTTGTAGCACTGGTGAATGATTTTAATAAAGCTCTCACTATTTGTTTGGAGGTTTTCGCATTCCTGCGGACTATATATATCATGGACAATTTGTCACTCATCCTAGAGATTAACTTCTGTTCCAAATTCATAGGATGGTTTTGTTTTCTGAAAGAACTCACGAATGCAATTTCAGGCAGTTCTATTTAATTTCTGTATGATGTTGCACAAATTACTCTGGTATAGTCAGACTTGGGTTCTCATCAGTTATTTTTATTGTTGGCTAAAGTTTGCAAGTACCCAAGTTTTCTGGATTTTCATGATTGAATAAAAGAGATATTAGGTTCGTAGATATTGGTCTGGTTGCGCAGGTTGAAATCAGTGGCGTTCTTGAGAGCCACTGCATTTTATCTCAAAAACTTCACTATCGAAAGGCCTGTAATTTAGCATAACTCTAAATCAGGTAATTGATAAATAACTTCATTGTATTATTTGGTCGCTGTATGCTTGAACAATATTTATGCATTTTTGAAGATCTCTCCACAGCCATTTACCTTCCACCAGAGATATTTAATTTACCAGAGGTAAACTACTACCACACTATACGTATACCGGGTCGAGAGCAATACTGGGCGCGAAGGAGTGATTCGTTTGCTTTTTCTCACTTTCACTCGCACCCTCCAACCAACGCGACGATCTTGGAAGGAGAGGTGGACACACACGTCATTAGCGTGACTCATTTATACTGGAGGGATCCGGAAAAGACAAGTTTCGTGAGATTTCAGAGACTAATGCCTCATGACGTGAACGCCTGCCCATGGTCCTGGGAAATGCAAATATCTTTTGGCTCAGATCTTTTAATATGATGACTGTATATGGCGGCTTTTCCTGCGACACATCAAAGGTTTGACTCGAATGTGCTCGACATCGAATTAAAGATACAAAACCATGAATTATGTCGAGTAATTGTCCAAGTTATTCTCTTCACTTTTCTGTTATTAGGGTGAAGCGCTGAGCAGGATATAAATCAGAATACAAGATGGCTCGCTTGGCTATGATGGAGCTAGGCCAAATATAGAATCGAGCCCTCCAGGGGTTGACTTCAGATACGAGTAATTAAGAAAAAATACATGTAAAAAGTTTGAGATTTTTGAGAATCATAGCGGTGGGTATCTCTACGTTTCTATATCTAATCTGAGACAGCCGAATTATATCGCCTGATAATTCTAGGAATCCTAAAAATAGAGTTAATATTAGACACTACAATTTATTAAACTGAGCATTCATTTTTGTTGTGAGTCACTTGATGAGTTCTCCAGATTGCACCAAAGGTCAGCGCTTCGCTTTCATCATCCGTACCTTCGTCAATCATACGTTTAATCCAATAAAGCTCTGTTTCCATCACATCCTCTTCGATTTGCAGCATTAGGCTCAGTTCCGTCCGCATTCCTCCTACCATCTTTTGGAGTTTACCAATAAGCATGCCAAGATTCGATCGACTTTCTGCTGGACCTAGATCTCGCAGATTGTCGATCCAAGTTTCAATCTTTCGTCCAAGAATGAGACAATCATCTTTCCACGTAGATTCGAGCTCTTCAATGAATCGGACTTCGTCTTCAGCTTCATCAATCCCTTGCACCCAGGAATCACAAATGGGCTGGCACTGCGTAACCCAGTTATTGAATCTTTGAAGTACACGAGCGTATTTTCCACCTGACTCATAAACATTCCAGACATCTGCAAGGAGTTGATCTAGGACCTGTATCTTTTCCCCCAGAGTCCAACCAGGAACCCCGGTGTCTTGCCATTGTTTTAGTGCAGCGGCGTTCAGCTTTGAGCTTTCTAGTTTTTCGAGCTGCTCGAGTTGATCATTTTTCTCTATTACGGCGTGGAATTTAGATTCAAGCTTTTCTCGTGCGCTACTTCGCCACTCTTTGTTGGTTTGTAGTGAGTCTTGATGGAGGAGATTCAATTGTAAAAGCTCATTTTGTAATTTAGCGGTCTCAGCTGTGATGACTTTGTTTGAAGGCCATTTACTTGGAGTTGGAGGAGCAAGGAAAGCAGCTGGATGAGGTTTAGGGGCTACATTTTTTGCTGGAGAGAAATGTTGTTGATGAGTAGAGAAAGTGGGTTTCTTCAGCTGATGTTGCAACTCCGAGCTTAGTTGTTGTACTTTTGAGGCATCAACTGAGCTTCGTGTTGGGGGACGCGAACTTGTGGAAGTCAGAATTGTAGAGGAAGATCGGTCTCTACCATTGTAGGATTCCCTTGCTTTTGCAGCCGCAGAGCTAGTCGATGGATTACGAAGGTGGTGGGAGGCGGTGAGGGGGTGTTTCGCACGGCTTTTCGTGGACTCTAATTCGGCGGCGATCACTTCACGATTTGAAGGAGTCGGTCGGGTGGAGCGTGGTCGCAGAGTGTTTGGAACTGTGGTGGTAGATCGTATTGATGCGTTCCGTGTCAGTTTAACCGGTAATCGACTAGGAGAGACGCTGCTATGCTTTTCGGGGATTGAAACCGCAGTAGAGAGTGAGGAGGAGCTAGAGGTCGATGTGATGGGAATGGAAGATGACGACGCAAGCTCGACAGAGAGCGGAGGCTCGGTAGACTTTGGCTTACATTGGGAGCGACTTGTGGAGGATCTAGTTTTTCGCATTGTTGGTCACGGAAGAATATAAAAAGTAACAAACAAATAATTGCTAAATTTGGGTCAAACGGTTTGATACCTTTAGTCATCCCGTTCGACTTCACAATAGGGCTACCAAATTGTATTATCTCAAGTTCCCCTTTAAGCCGGATTTTTCTAACCATTTCCAAGTCACTTTCTGTCTATGACCTTGATCTGAAGTCTGTAGTGAGAGGTGAGAGAGGCAATGATTGAAAACTAAATAAATTACAAGAATAAAAAGTAAATCCGATTAGTTTCAGATATCAGATATCAGATATTGTGATACCTGACTATGAAACCTTTTCCACTTCCTTTCCATGATTTGTTTCCTTGTGTGTTTTTGTTAAAACGTCCAAAGTGACCTCCGTCCCTGAAGGGAATGAAAAGGTTATTGTCATGTTTCGTTCTACAACATCATCGTCCCTTTACAATGAATTCTCTTCATGATCGAGGCCGGTCACGGTATTCTAAGGTCCTACCTGATCCACCTCTAGGAGCCAATGGTAGAAAATGGCAACATCTACATCAGAAGCCACTTCCGGTGCCAGTGTTACTCAGTCCCGGGATCACGACAAATTCAGAAAAAGTTAACCCGCTCAGGTCGGTAACTTCGGTCCATTCTTTAAGTTCGCTTATGACGGGATATTCGGTTCGGTCTCCATCGATAAACATTTTTCGTCGGCATAAGAATTCTCGGCCACCTCAGGTCCCGGATGAGGAACCTCCGGCGCTATCACACAGTTGGTCAGAGAGTAGCAGCAACAGCAGTGGCAGCAGCAGCGGCAGTAGCAGCAGCATTGAGGTGAAAGATTTATCATCATCAACATCAGACCCGAAAATTGTGTATGATCTAGATCCTCCCTCTCCACCACCTGCAGATGAAAAGCCCCAAATCATTCTCACCGATCATCTCCTGAATGGTCCACAGTCGCTCTTTGGTACAGACAAAAACAATAACAACAAATATAAGTACAGCAACCACGGCAACCATCAGCATAATCATCGCGACGACCATACGGTCACTCATCTCAACGTCCCTTCTACGGCTGCGATCTCTGAATCTTGGTATCATCGCCCTACAAGGATTAACGTGCATCATTCCCTCATCGATTTGAGGTCTGAACATAATAAGTCATCATTGCGAGAGAAGCGGGCACCGGTAGTCGACCAACCATCACTTCCTAAAAGCGGTGAGAATAAAAGAGTTTTATCAATTACGAAAGAAGCTCCAATTCCAATTCAGCAAGACTTGATGGGAAATAAGCTCGTCAAGTTGAAAAAGAGTTTGGGAGACTTGAAATCCTGCTCGATCTATCATGACGGTGATCATCATGGTTTATCTGCCTTTCGCGAGCGAAAAAAAACACCTTTACCGACCACCACCACC
>JAATOF010003180.1:0-10881 GCA_013170925.1 Podosphaera leucotricha | reverse complement strand
CGGAGAGAGGGCCATCGACGAGAGAACGAGCCAACTTGTACTTAAGAACAGGTTAGGTCCTTCGGGACGGGAGACAATCAATTCTTTTCTTCTCTTCGAAATTGATATAAGTTTCAAACGTTCCACATATTGCTATCCAATGCAGATAAACGTTTGTGCACCATGAGGTGCATAAATCCATCAGTGCATAAGTACGTGTAGATGGAATAAAACCAAAATGGAGGACTACATGTACTCTAGAATGTTCTGGAAGTATGAACAGATGTATTTAATGATGTATCTATGTCAGTTAGTTAAGTAATTAATCCGTACTATCAATTGATTTCCTGTTCACCGTGAAATTTAATGCTCACTTCATCTTGTCCCATTTACATCCTCCTTCCAGATAATAGTCATCCTGCTCATCCTCATAACCTACTTTTAAAAGACTTTTTTATGCTATGGGTACACTTTATCACCCATGAAGAATACCCTCGAAACTTGGATATATGGCAGATGTTAGACTGGATTCCCTTAGCATTTTGGAGGATCTGAAGTTTAGAATTTGGAATTTATTGCATGTTAAGACTAAAAATAACACCATGATTAAAAAAGATATTTCAAGAGCCATTCTTACCGTGCCATTCGACAGTTGGTTTTTAGGCGAGTCGATGGCCCAACCATCTCTAACTTCGGTGTGCCTTGCACTGCCTTCTTAATGGTAGCATATGTAGCATATACTTGGAGTATTTTATCACTCGAGAGCGAAAGAACCAGAAGAGTTGATTAGAGTCTCGCAGTATTATTCTCCACAGTTGATGATTCTATGGTTCGGGGGGCTCAGGATTTCTGTAATCAGCGACCTAGTTTCCGTTGTAAAGTGAGTATTGAACGTGAATCGAGATGATTAATTTCAAAAACACCGTACACAGTTTCTATCTTTTTTAACCGAATTCACATGTTTAAAAATGTTACAGATTGAAGGTCAACTTGTTGTATTGCATTGAAATAATGCTTTTTCAAGGGTTTAGCTGAATATTTCGGGGCTAAAATTAACGACCAAGAACCTTGTGCAGTAATCTCCTCTCTGAAACCTCATCTTCTGTTATTCTGAAATTATTTTGTCATTCTAAACTTAAACCCCTTTTTGGTGATCATATTTAAGGTTCAGCATATTTTTATGCCTATACGAAGCATTTTGCTTCAGAACGTCATCTCTTTGGCTATCCCTCGAGCAATGTGAGGCGCTCTTTTTGATGTTGCGCTTTATCTCACGCTCTAAAAAATTGATAGCATTACGATTCGGATGCCTTGCTTCAAGGCTGGTCTTATCAATTAGTCTATTTTTCATTCTAATTTCAGAGTAACGTGATAGCGAGCCAAGCTCGAGTAGACATATTTTTCGGGTACTCTTGAAAGGATTTCCAATGATAACAGGCCTCCAGGGTACTTCATTTTCATCAAGTCCTGCTTCACGGCGCAATTGAGATGCCTTCCTAGCTTGGTGATAATTATTCATTTGTTCCATTTTTGAGTCAGGTATTATTTGGACTTCAGTGTAGCGAACTAGAGTGCCTAGAAGTAATATAGAGAGAATAAATAGGATAGTAGCCATCACACCAGTTGCTGCTTGTTGTCCCAGACGACGACTTAATATACCACTAACGCCAGATGTTCCTGCTGCAAAGACATACCCAAAAGTCTCGAAAATTGCGAATGCAGAGCAAACTCGAGGAAACGAGGAGTAGTTTGTTCTTTTCATTGCAGTTCTTTCTCCTGAAAGCCCACGTGGCTGGCCAATCATACCTGCTTGAAGATCCGATGTGTCGAATGTTTCCATGATAATACCATTGCACTCGGCCAGGGCGAGATTTGAAAGAAAGCCAATAACTCCGGCAGCTAGTATTGGAAATATAAATGGAATAGGTGGTCCACTTGATAATAACGTGTATATGAGCCCGAAAATGGGAAGACAAAGGACGAAAATTGCTCTTCGTAGCATATGGGACGACCAGTGAATTTTTCTTTTTAAAAATATACTGTCATCATTGACTGAAAGCCTACGGCGCGTCCTACTCAATAGAGATGCTTTTTGAAAAGGAACAGCGAGAAGGGCACCGATTGGCATTGCCATGACACTCAAACCAACCATAGGAGACCTGAAGTGATAGTCTTTTGACATTAATGCGCCAACAAGCTATCAGAAATTAATAAGAAAGCACTGGAATTCTCATACTTAATACACTTACTACAATGATAAGAACCTGTTGGGCATAGATCCACGCCACATATAAAGACATTATGAGAAATCCGGGCTGCCGAAGCATTTTCTGGGAGAGGCTAAAGCCATAATAAAGTTCTTCTTTCCACCATTTAGGACCGTTTTTTGGAATATTCAATCCTATTTCACCATCAATGGATTTACGAGAAACTAAATCCCTAGTAACCACATCAGCTACAGATCTTTTGAAAGCTGATTGTCTCAGCTCAGGACACACGACGTTTAATAGCATTACAAATGCTATTATAATAATACTAACATAGAATCCCCAAGATGGTGGAAGAGATTCAATAATTGCTGCTCCTATTAAAAAGCCAATTCCAATAGAACCAAGAGTCGACCAAGTCCAGAGACCAAGCCAAATACCCATTCCACCACCATGACGTCTGACGTCAAACTCATCAAAATGTTCTTGATAAGGATTTGAACTTTGAAGAGAGGCGCCAAAAAGATCTGTGAGCATACTTTTAAAATTCATATTGGCAAAACCAAGGCAAAATCCCATCAAAGCTCGTGATAAGAGTAATCCAATTCGCCAATGTACTACATAAGGCGATCTTATATCGCCGACAGCAAGAGCTTGTGGAAATAGTAACGGCATTGCAATCGACATAGAACCAAGTATATATGGTTTCCGGCCATGAAGAAGTGGTAAAGGCCATACGAAAAAGGTCGGAATTGCAAGGCCTAAAAAGAACAGAACATTTCCTAGTATCGTATAATGATTGAGGTCAACGATGTAATATTGGATAGCTGGAGTTTCTCCAGCATATATTCCAACAAGTATACCTATAAGTGCTGTACTAAAGCATGCAACAGCAGCAACTGGTCGCTTTTTTCTCGATGACCAGTCTCTTGCAATTATCTGTTTTTTTTGAACTATTGTGGGAATTGACTCTTTGAATCGGTTCCCGTTCGATTTCATCTGTTTGAAGTGAGTTTTATTTTCAAGCCTATCCCAATTTTGAGAATTGAAGACCGGATTGTTCTGCATAGTTGCAATATTATTAGAAGGTAGTGAAGGTTTGCTAGCTTTATCTCCATCAAGATAAATCTCATCACCATTGGAATCTTTAAGACTACAAAGGCTATGATTATCCAGCTTTTTGGGTATTTTTAGATCTTGAACACGAGAAACCTTGAAATTATCAATCTATGACCGAGAATAAATCAGCAAAAGTCTACATCGAAAAATAATTTGCTTGATATAATGGGGACTAGTACGGGAAGAAAAATTTTATGTGTAATACTTCTCTGCAAAGCAGAGCCCTACTCAGAATTCTCTAAGACAAAAAATCATTACGGAGTCGTAACAGCCATGAAGCCTACCTTCTTTGAAGAACTTCCTAAATTATTATTTATACAGCTTCGACTATCACCAGGTTTTAGTGATGTCAGCTCGGATTTTTGATCATAGCAATCTTCCAATTTATCCATGATATCAAGAGGTAGATCTTCTTGCTCTATCACACTGCCATGATAGATTGGTATTTGAGCGAATCTATCAATTGAAAGATAGGGTGATTTCGTTGGAATATTCATTTCAAAATTTGGAGGGTGTGATTTTGAAAATTTGTTTCTAAGGCGATTAGAAATTCTCTGAGGTAGATATCTCCCCCGATTAATACTGTTGATATCTTGCTGTTCGAAAAATTCCTCGGAGGATCTAGCTGACCGGAATTTTAAACTGTCGTTTTTTATCTGCTCTGAAATATAGCCAGTAGATAACCAGCTAGATTCATTCATAGATTGACCCACGGCATTTGTTGTAACATTACGCATCGTTTCGTTTCCATCAGAGCCAGGAGTCTCAAATTCATCACTTTCATAAGGTTCGCAATCCTCCGAAGACTCTCGTAAGCTTTCATGAGTATTATTAGGGCTCGATGCCTTGTTTAAGTATTTTGTAATATCAACTCGGCTATTTTTCAAGAATTTACTGGCATTGTCTAGGATAGACGCACCATTTACTGAACCTTCGTTGTCAATCACTCGTTGAGCAATTAGAAGAGTTTCGTCAACGAGTTGCTCAAGGTGATTTATGGTATTTGTGAGACCAATTTCAGGAAGATTATTCTCATAGCTTGACCTAACTTCTAATGGTTGGCTTTTATGGAGTTTTGGCTCCTGGTTTGAATCAAGGTACATTTTATTGGAATACTGTGAAGATCCAGTACGTGTTGGTAAAGTTGTAAGTTGACTTTCATAAGGACCAGTATTTGGAAGTAAGTCTTTAAGCCACTGCATTGTTTTCTTGCGAGAATTTTTCTTCATGCGGTCAAAATAATTATAGTGTACTTGATCTAACAGACTTTTACGAGAATCTTCAGTTCCAATGCTTCTCAGAGATCTAGCCGGTGATTTTAAACTACGCTCACGAGAATCCCGAAAAGGTCCCTTAAAATTTTTTTCTTTAAAGATAGGTTTATCAGGTTTAGATATATTTTGACCCGTTGAAAAAGCGTCGATTACTTTTTCTTTAAAAGAGTCTCGACCCGGTATAATTGTATGATCACTAGATACCCCTCCTCTCCGCAGCGTTACATAATCCTCGTCTTTAACTTGGAGGGGTGCTTCAATATCGAGATTTTTCTTATTCGTAGTTGGTAAGCTAGATAAAGTAAGGTCGAGCTTTGAATTGTATGTAAACACTGGCGAAACAAAAATTTTACGATTGGCTGCTGGGTGTAAAAGAGTTTCATCAGTTAGAATAGATTTGTAGGAATCAGGAAGGAGTGAACTATCAAGAGTTGCAACATTACTACTAGTTTTCCCAGCCTTACATAATGAAAACTGAGATTTCAGAACTGAGGATTCCCAGGGAATTGCTGAAATTAGCGAAGAAATTTCGTCTAGAAGTAAAAATTCAGAGTCCGTGCTTGAATTAGCCGTTTGAATGTTACTCTTGCGCAAAGCATTATGTTCCTCGAATTGTAGTTAGTGAACTAGCCTTAAATAATAAAATTTCTGATGACAGAATTACCAGAGGAATTTCTGGACCAGTATTATCAGGTTGAGGTATCGAGGATATTAGTTGGCCTGATTGCATCAAATTCCTAGATGCACTGGAAGATAAGGATTTAGATTTTGGTTCCAACCTAAGAGTTATATCAGAGATTTTTGTTCACGAAGGTTTGTTTGTTAAATTATCGTTGATGCGAAAAGGACTGATATATAATTGATCAAAATTGCTTCTAGGCCAAACCTAAAAGAGTAGCCTTGCTTAAGACCTATGCCAAATAAGCAGTATTTTTTAATAATTTATACTCGAGAGTCAAGTTTTCTAATCTCCTTGCTTTTCTTCCAATATGGGCTTCAAATAATATTAGCTTACACACCTAGTATCGTTTGAATTGCTAAGGATTTCTTCTCTGACACAGAATGTGTGAGTGGGAGAACAGGGTTGCTTTGTTTGGTCGAGTGAAGTTGAATTTTTCATACTATATTTAGAAAGTCGGCAAGTTTGAGAATCATGAAATCTTTCCTTATCAACAGATTTTCCAGCATTTTTAGGAAACTCCTTTAAGACTTGCTTCGAAAGTTGAAGTATTCCTTTGGTGGAAGATAATAATGAAGAAGAATCTTCATCTGAGATCCTTGGTTCATTCACTGAGAATGATCGTAATGCTGATGACGCCCTACTAACATCTGATATCCTTGATGAGGCCAAAGGACCATCTGCCATGTCTCTAGACAAGCTTTCAATAGCAGCTCTAGTGAGATAAGGTTGCTCAAGTCTTCGTTTCTCATAGATAGGAGTTTGGAATGAATAGGAGAACCTATTTTCGTCTTAGTGTTGTTGAATCTAGACCACCGAGAGACAATCTCATCTAAATATAATGAATGGAGATATCAGGCCAATTTTAAACTCGGAAGTATTTTGTCGTCGTGATACTGTGCTAAAACATATTATCTTTGTTGAATATTTTTTTACAAGTTGTCTATGTGAACCTCTTTGCTGTTTAATTCGAGCGAGAGTAATTATAATTAGACTAGAGACTCGGACTGAATAGACATGATATGAATTAGGATTTTTAAAGTTTAACAAAGAGGAGTATAAAGAGAGGCAGGCACTGTACCGCAATGTAATCTGATTTAATTAGGAAGGTTCGTTTATTTGAATAGATCCCGCCTAATGATAAATGGTACAAACTAGCTCGAGTGACTGATTACAAATCTTATACCTTAAAATGAGTCGATATTGTGATCCTGGGTTTAATTTTTCATTTGGATAAATTAAATGATATCGGATGGAGTTATTCCACGGCTCCTCTCCATCTAGCTAGCTAGCTAAAGTCACCCTGACTGATATCAGGGTAAACATCAAATCGTCTTTGCCCATTCAAAGGAATATTATTTCTTGTTTCAACAATTTGTACTGGATTAAGTATAGCGTAGACAATCTCTTCTCCTTCTCCAGCTTCTGTTATAATATTCGCCATTGGGTCGACAATAAGGCTATGTCCATAGGCTTGATAGCCGTCAATGCCTCTTGCAGGACTACATAAAGCTACGAAACACTGATTATCCATTGCTCTCGACTGCCCCTGAAGTTTCCAATGCAGTGGACCTGTAGTGGTATTAAAAGCACCTGGATAAACTAAGCAGAATACCCCTTTCCTTGCGGCTATTATAGCTAACTCAGGGAAGCGAATATCGTAACAAATAGCAATGGCAATCTTTCCATACTCAGGTAAATCGACAATCGTGATTTTGTTACCGGGACTAAGCACTTCTGATTCTTTAAATGTAATCTTCCCGGGAATATCGATATCGAAAAGATGGACTTTCCGATGGGTAGCTATAAGTTTACCAGAGGGTGAGAAAGTTAAATTAGTATTGAAGTATTTATTGGTAGAAGTTTCTAGTTCTGGTATTGATCCTCCGACCAGATAGCAGCCGGCATCCTTAGCCATGACACTTAGCGCATGCCAACTAGGACTCTGAAATTCGGTAGGTGGTGAGGGAAGGAGAATTTCCGCATAATTGGGGAAGAAAGAGCATCCATAAGGACTGTTGAAACATTCCGGTAACACAATAATATTGGCACCCTCCTTTGCAGCTGCCAGGACCTTTTCTCTGGCACTCTGAAGATTTCTGGCCTTGTCGGAGCCTAGCTCACAATATTATCAGCCACTATAGCATGATAAGTTATCTCAAGTAGATTTATTATATGGGAGATATATATTGTATCAACTCAAGATGCGTTCAAAACGTTTTGCGAGAGATGGACAAACCACTTTTCAACTGAATTAAGGCCAGTTTAACTGACTTCTTGAGTAAATTTGCCATATTATAAAAATTAAAAAGCGAGAGAGATCTCTTAGAGCTTTTGTTGTAGTCGACAACGAACAAGGAGATTCGGGACGTCGCTATGGAGTTTCTTATGCATGTTCGATCAAATCGTTACAGTTACAGGGTGTCATGGGTAAGTAAAACTCCCTTGTAATTTGCACGAACATTATCTTAGTTGACCGATTCAACTAGTTATTTCTCTCTTACACTGTGATTATATTACTCTTTTCATCGAATTCACAATCTAACTAATCCGTTACACCGTCATTTGAACGAATGAATAAAGTAATGAGCTTGGCCAATAGCTAATAAACTTCCTAGACAAGAGAAAGCCAGGGGGGAAGCTATTTTCGAAGCGGATAGAGCTAGAGCCGAATAAGGCCGAAAGACTCTGGGAATACGTTCTAGGAAAACCTGAGTTAGATCTCAACGTGACTTTCATTCAGAGTTGAGTGAAGAAAGAGAATGGATAGGAGAAAGGGCCATAGAGAACGGGATACTAATTTATATAATAATACATGAGGGGGGTTTCGTCTAGATATTACTACAAAGTCAGAAAGCCTATAAGAGTTGCACGATTCCTTTTAGCCTTTTAAAAGAACTACTAATCTATAAAACTCTATGATAAATATTGATAGTAGTTAAGAGGTAAAAACTACTTATTTAGATCCCGTGGCTCTCTTATGTCATCTATCTATTTAAAACTTGTATCGCCACCTTAAAATTGTGTCCCCTCGGTTGGCTGGTTGTACGCACAAAGGTACCCGTCGCCTCAGCGGGCCAAGAGTAAAGTTTTGAATTCATTAAATTTTTATATTCTCTTGTCTTTGACCCATTAAGTGGCACATTACTCCAATTACTTGAGATAATCATCCTACAAAATTACTGGAAAAAGTATTGAAACGTTGTGTTATGACAGAGGCCGTAGACAAGTGCCTTGGCTCGTAATCTGGCTCGTGCCCCCCCTTTAACCTGGGAAGTTTCTTGGGGATAGCTCTCGATTAGGGCCCTTAGCTGCGCTGAGGCGGTTCCGCTATTTATTTCACCTCTTTACTACTTTAGATATAAATCTACTCACATGTAAATGTATATTAATTTTTCTAAAGATATTAAATATTTTTAATTCTGAGGTAATGGTGGTTCTCTGGGACTGTAAGCTGAAGATCCTTATCATCATCTCTACCTCTATCTTCAACAAGCTAATCCTATTTGGAGATAGATTCATTTTCATATGGAGAGAACAGCTCTTAAATACTCGTCGAGGAAAGCCCTGGGGAATGAAATACCCTCAATTTTAAAACCTATTCTTAAAGCATTTATCCTCGGCTATGCCTCGAGCGTCACTCCAAGACTTTTATCTTCATCTATCGCCTTGTTCAGAGGGAGGAAAAAATTCATCGGAGACGAAACTGGTTACTTCAATTCAGTTCTTTCGATTTTGAGAGGAGGTCTTGAGCTTCAAAGATTTCCGACTTTCTGTGCAGCTTTGGTCGGCGGCTCTACATTTTTGGAGGCACGTGAAAACTTTTCCAGGTTCTAACTTTATTTACTCTAATAAACTCAGATTCCAGTTTGGCGTTTAATTCAGCATCTATTACCTAGTTATTCTCATCATGTACGATTGCGGTAAGTTCAACTCATAGTTAGAATTATGTCGGAATTTATTTTGCGAAATATTTCTGTTGAAAATGAATGGCTTATTCTAATTATCTTTTTTTTCAGGGCAACTAAATTTATCTCATCTCTTGTTGCGGCCTGGCTCAGCCTAAATCTTCTCCATTCGAAGAAGACTCCCGAGTTTGTGAAACATGTTACAGTAGATACTGCCGAGGGTCGAGTTAATAGACCGGTCCATTTCGCTGGTAGGACGATAGATCTAACCTTGTTTGCGGTTGTGCGAGCACTCGATGTTATTGTAGGCGAACTATGGACCCGACGAAAAACGCAACGAATATCAAAGGGAAAATGGAATAAAGTACGTGCTTTATCAAAAGAAATGAAACAATGTAGCTGACTATAAAAACAGTCAGACAATATGATATCCACGTTGGCCGATCCTCTAATATTCTCAGTCTCATCTGCAGTTGTAATGTTCACCTGGATATACGATTCAGATCGGCTCCCTCGATCCTATAATAAATGGATCAAATCCGCCGCAGCTATCGATATGAGACTTATTGAGGCTTTACGCCAGATGCGTGACGGAAGACTATTGTATGGGAACCAGAAAAGCTCAGATCATGTCATTCGTGACATGTGTAAAGACTACAATTGGCCATTGGATTGGGGGGATCACTCAAAAACGATACCATTGCCATGTACAATGTTACATTTGGAGTACTGCAGCTGTGAATACCACGCTTTCTCACGTCTGACACGTTCGTTTGTTTGGGCACTCTCAACTTATCTCCCCCTGAACCTTGTCCTTGTAGCTCGCAGCCCATCAATGAAAGCCCTGAAGAGAGCAATAAAATCTTCTATAAGATCATCCGCATTTTTGGGAGCTTTCATCGCCCTGTATTACTATGGGGTTTGTACTGTCCGCACTCGACTAGGCCCACGATTACTGGGGACTTCAGTAGATTCTCATCAACTCCTCGACTCCGGAATGTGCATAGCTGGAGGATGTACATTATGTGGGTGGAGTATCTTGATAGAAAATTCTGGGCGTAGAAGAGAACTTGGTCTCTTTGTTGCCCCTCGAGCACTTGCTGCTCTGATGCCTAGGAAGTATTCTATGGAACATCAATGGAGAGAAACACTGGCATTTTCCATTAGCACAGCTGTGATCTTTACCGGTGTGACTGAAAAGCCGAACCGAGTCCGTGGCTTGCTAGGAAGAGTACTACAAACGGTACTTGTTCAATGATGTAGGAATAACAAGTTTTTGCAAAGAGCTCGTCAATTTTGGGCACATCGCTGATACATGTAGCGTCAAAATTTTAGGATTACCTTTTATAGATAACTATTTTTATGGCTGAGAGGGGCTCACTTAGTTTAATTTAATCCATGTACACCACTTTGTACAGTGCTCGCATGTAATTACACCTAAATGTAGTTAATATGAGCACATTATAGAATCTAGAAAAAAAATATATTAAAATTGTAGTTGCACACCCACCCGCAATAATGGTGGTCAAAAGTAGTCGACAAGTTGTGACGTCGCACGCATTACTAATCCAGATATTTCTACATAGTAAGCTCAAGGGAGTACCGTTCGCGCACCTTCGCGCACCCAACAAACATACAATATAAATTTTTAAAGTCGGATTATTCAACAGCATTTAAAATTGTATTATTCGACATCGAGATTCAAATGAATTCTG
>JAATOF010003158.1:0-16578 GCA_013170925.1 Podosphaera leucotricha | reverse complement strand
TGTATTCTAGATATCCTTCATACGTCCTATGTCCCTAAGGGATAGTGGCCTGGCCCACATCAGACGATAAACAATACACACTCACACACACAGATGTTGAGCAGAACTTGAGCTAAACTTCTGCGCGTCCCAAATGAATTATAGGGAGTAAGAGATTATATGGTGCCAGGTCCGACCCTGAAGCAGAGATAAGCCACATTTTTGATCTGATGAAATGCTGAGATCAATTGATATTATCCTTAGTATCGTTGCTTTTTACCGTCACAAGTTGAATACCACATCACACTCTATGGGTATAATTATTGAGTAACATATTTTCGTGAAACATTTAGTCAAGACTCGATTAATATTTGACGTGCAAAACAAATTGATAACAGACTAAGCAGCTAGGGAGATACCGTATAATTATCTCAAGGTTTAAATCTGAGGTAAGTGACCCCGGATCCGAATCGTGCCTTTCGTAACATTTGGTTACTGTTAAGAATTCAAAGTATTCCTCTTTCTCATCCTATAGATGCTGTATAATTAAAAATTATAATCTTTGCGTCTCTTCACAAAACGTCATATTTTTCTGTGTAATCTTTAATAAAGAAATTGGTAGGATTTTTCATCATTTACATTTAAGTAGTCAAATGCAATACTTCACATCTTGCTATCTCTATATTACTATGTTGAGGATGAATAAGCATCCCAAAAGTAGGGGCAGATCAACTACTGCTCTTAGTTAGTAAAATTGAATTAAAGTTATTGCATCCCGAAATTGGATCCATCCTGAAAGTACGCGCATCACGATATGTGGTTTATGTAAGCGAAATGAGAAGTATTTAATAAATATAATCTTCAAGGCCGTGGATATCATAAACCAGTTCAGTGTTCACATGTGCGCCTTACTACTTGACAAAGAGAATCTTAGAATTTTAAAAATATTGGGTCGTAGAAGAAGTGTGGTATATACATTAAAGTTGATTGAAGTCAAACGGCCCAAAATTAGGTGACAGACGTTATTGTGCTATTCGGATTTTATTTTGTGATGTGATTGTATACTAAGGTCGTTAGTTTAGTGCGGCCTCTTGCTAAGATTTAAAACATTTTGTTTGACTCTGAGGCTAAGTTTCTGCCTTAGGCATACAAGTGGATACAGATGGTATCAATCTCATGGCGGCGTCCGTAGGTTCTATATAGGTAGACATCATAATCAGCCATCACTTCTGTAGTAATAACTCTATTCTCATTATCTATGATATCACAGAGATCGACCCTGTCATACCAACGTCTACATAGGAAAATAAAGCACGCGAAAAAATACATTGTATTATCGTGCCTTAAGCTGATTTCTGAATTTTCGCAAGGTACATTTAAATTAGAGCTTATTGCCACCAGGGAACAAGCAGATCGTTAATTTTAAGGTGATGTGGTATCTAATCGCCCTCGGTATCTTTCTTCTTTTCATGGTTATTTATTTTTTTCTTATGATCTCTATTTGAGCATGTATCGGGTGATTCTAATAACTTTTTGAGGTTTTCTTCCTGTGTATCATTCATGCGATATCCCGAAGCGTCTCTACTCTTGATAAATTTGTTGATCCGCTCTTCTTGGAACTGATATTTGGATGATTCCTTTCTTATCTGCGCTAGTTCCTTGGATACCTTTTCGTGTAGGGCATCGCGTTGCTCAAGGAAGTTCATCGAGTAATTCCCGGCCCGAGTTACTTGCCCAATGCCTCCAAGGAGCGCAAAAGTCAGAATAATCCCAACAAAAGCAGCGTTAGAGACGAAGTTTTGATCTTGAGGTCCATCCCGCGCGTACCATCTCTCCCAATCTTCCCATGTTGCATTTTGACTAGGTCCATCTGGTCCCTCGTACCATTCTTTTCCACCCGCATGACCCGAGTTTCGAGGTGGATGTTGAGAGCTGGAAATATCTGGCTTCCCGTTCCACCCAGCTCCATAACGATCGTAGGCGCTGCGTCGCGCTGGATCGCCCAGGATATTATTTGCTGCAATGACCAGCCTGTATCTTTCAAGCTTTGTTTCATAGGAGAGCCCAGAAACTTTGGTATCTATATCATGTCGATCTGGGTGATAGAGTTTAACAAGTTCGTAAAACCTTTGTTTTGAGTACGGAGAGGACTTCTTTTGGTTGAAAATCTGGTATGGAGTTGGGTTGGTGTTCAAATATGAGCCTTCTGGCCAACTAGTGCTGCTTCCATGATTGAATGAATCTGAGGTCTTAGCATAAGAGCGATTTTGTTGTTGCTGAGTTTGTGATTTGGATGGGAGTGTAGACGTCTTCGGTGCGGGACTAGGAACGTATAAAGAGGTCCGATTACTGCATGATAGCAACAAGCTTGTTTGCTTCTTTAACATAATGATAAAAATTCTTGAATTTTAAATCTATCTGCTGAAGAAGGGAGTGAGGCTAATGAATGACCCATTCTATAAGCAGGATACTTTGGAACTTACTTGCTGTCGTGGTAAGACATTCGGTCCACGTTTGATAGCCGTTATCGATAACCCGATATGCACGCTCCCCTCCAAATTAACGCGCTCAATTCTCCTCAAAACATACTCATACATGTGACCCGCTCTGGGAAACCTGATTACTACGTTGCCATGAAAACTCGAAAGACTACTCATCAAATTACACGGAGCCTACCACGGAGCCATGCAGCTCGTGAACATCAAAATTTTTATCTGCCAGGCACCAAGTTTGACAAGACTACTGGCCAAGTTTATACAGAGATGACAGTCGCTATCCAAAGTAATGATGATATGTCCTGGGAGTATCGAGCAAATACTAATAATAGCCTTAAAAAAAACTTTGTACAAGATTCAAACAAACCAAGTTATGGTACCCGGTCCTTACTACTTACTACCATCGAAACTATTCTCTCAAATGTTTCAGATTTGACGTCTCATTTGCTTGAACTATTACCTCTGTCAACAGTAGAGCTCTTATGGACTACATTGTTTAAAAGGCAAGTTGTTTAGCTATTATGATTAGGACCATAATTTTAATGAGTGCATTAGACAAGCCCCATCTTTTTATGTTTGGTCAATTTTTTCCTCGTATCTTTTTCAAAGAAACAGCTCAGTAGCAGGAATAACAAGATATCGACAAACAATTTCATCTCCAAAATCTTTATTGGAAACATATACTCGAGCCTTGACATCGACAACTTTCGATTTCATTACAACTCTTACTATCTCTGTACCTACTCCTGTCCCCAGTCTTGTTCAATTATCAAAGCTCGTTAATTTAACAGCTCTTGAAATTATACATTGCGGAGACCCCTTCCAGTCTGTGATATCAGATCTTCTCATTCGAGCATGGGGTCTCAATGCTTCCCAAGAAAATGCCTTTCAAATTCTCAGAATTCTTAAACTCTGGAACCACAGGGAGATCACTTCTAAATCCCTCCTTTATATTGATAACTTCCCAGCTCTGGCCATATATGATGTTCGAGGCTGTGGCATCAATGATTTCAATTGTAGCGCTAAAGTTGGCTGGAAATACGAAAAAATTAAAGAATCATTTTTCAGTCTTGATAAAACTGAGGCTTCTTCGTACGAAAATTTCAGCTGGGATATCAAACTTCACAAACTTAGTGAAAAAATTGGTCTCACAAGAAATAATATCGATTTAGTGCGTGCTGGTGTTCTTGTTGAAGATCCTCTCCACGTAAACAAAAAGATGAGTCGAATACCCATGGCATGTCTCCGTCTAGGTCAATGCTTTCCACATTTTGAACCTGACCAGCCTAGTTGGTTCTCTAGGATTAAGCTTCCCGACCATCATGCCCTTAATTTACCCACTCCCTCTTTGTCTAAGGTTGCTGAATCAAATAAAATACACAAGGAATTTAGAAGGCGACGAAAAATGCCTCACGCACGAAAAAAGACGATTAGACTAGATGATTTGCTTCAGGAGTTCACGTGAATAACTTACTTTTTTTTCTCTATTTTTAATATTACAGGGTCGTCTTTTTACTCCTGAACATACTTGTATCTTATATTCTCCATCTGAGGATTTCCATTAACACCAAGGTGAGCCAGCCAAGATGAAGCTAATATAAATAGGTAACAAAAGACCTATGATAAGTAATTCATGACAAGTGACTTAAAGGCCTGTCTCATTAATTTACTCGTATATGTAAGTGAGGGTCAGTAAAAGGTTTACTTGTACATGAACTTCCAATTTTGAACTTCATAAAGAGACTTCACAGCGATAAGAGATATGTAGAAGGGTATCGAGAGAAAATAACTTTCAACACGGTGACAATAAATCGTGATCTCCCGATCGCTTTATTCCACCAAATTTTAGGTCCAATCCAAAAAAAAATTAAGTGAAATTACAGAAATAGATATTTCAATTCCTGAAGCAATCACTACAGTGTAGACAGTTTTAAACGTAATACAGTAAAACCCCTCTAAATTAATCCCCTCTAAACTACTAAGCCCTCTAAATTAATATCTTTTCGCCGGTCCCAATGTAGGGCAAGGGGCATAAATTAACCCCCACTAAATTAATAACCCCTCTAAACTAATAGGCGGCCACCGGTCCCAACACTATTAATTTAGAGGAGTTTTACTGTACATGAGAAGAAAAAAAGTCAAAAAATTGGTATAGATCTGAGTTTGATATTTTCTGTCTTGAGAGTTCAAAGATCATTGACACATTCTCAAGCTTTAATATTTAAAACAAGTTGACTCTAAATGTGAAGAAAGTTGTGTCAAATTTCACAGGATGTTCGAGTATCAAGTAACTATATCGTCGTCGTTAGAGTCCGCGGAGATGCCAGGATAATATCTCTTGTTGAATATCGAGCCTTTTATGTGAGAAAATTGCTTGAGCAAACATGTACAAGTGAGTAAACAGGAAACGATGAAGTTTTATATTATCAAGTGGAGGGAGGATACGGCCTTTTATCATCACCATCCTGTCTGCATATGTAGTCTTACAGGCCAAACCGGCATGCGGGGAATTTTCTTCCTAGTAAGGGTAGACGTCATAAAAAATCAAACTTAACGATTTTTTTTTTTTCGAAATTGATCATCTAATATGAACAGATGATACCAGACAATCAAAAAAGATCCAGACGATGTTAAACCCAATCTATTTTAAATTTCCTTGCTGATTGCTCAAAGTCCTTAATCATCATTAGCCAATCACCTCAACCCCTCATGATATTTTTTGTCTTTCAGCCCCACCACGACTTAGTGTGTTCGCCACTTCTCAGCTACTATCTCTCGAAGCAAATTGGTCATCGCGTCGCTGAGCCCTTGACGACGGCAGGCTTTGTCCAGGCCTGACTGAAAAATTCAGAATCTACTACCGAGATCTAGAGTGATACGATTCCGGCCATCAAGAATTATTTAGTTGCGTTGAGTTACCACCACCAACGATCGTCATAGCACACCAGCGCTGCCATCTAACATCAAAAACGTTGATTTCTAAATTTTATTTATATTTCACTCAAGTTTTAACGTAGATCTTTGTCATTTGATCGGAGAACGACGTATCAATATCAAGCCTCTGGAGTATCTAGCCACATTCCTGTCAAATATCTTCACAACTCCCAAAATTTTACAAAATGTCCGTCCTCCCTCCGGATGCACTCAACGAATTTATACAACTTCTCAATGCTCTCCAGTCATATGATAACGGTGTTCGATCACAAGCCGAAGAACACCTAACGAATAACTGGACATTACCCAAGCCAGAGATGCTCTTAATTGGCTTGGTGGAGCAGATCCAGGGTTCCAATGATCCCACGGTAGGAGTCTTCCTATACTTATAATCCCTCAACCCAAATCTTTCAAATCTTTTCTAACTTTGCCGTCAAAAAGACTCGTGCCTTTGCCTCCGTTATCTTTCGACGTACTGCCTCAAAGTCTCGAAAATTGCCGAATGACCAGTCAATAGAGTTATGCGTCTCTCTTTCTCAGGAACATGGATATATTATAAGGCAAAAGTTACTCGCTGCCCTAGGCTCCGAGACGGTAAATTCGGTGAGAAATAAGATTGGCGATGCGGTGGCCGAAATCGCAAAACAGTATTCAGATGCCAGTAAGTTGAGTTTTTAGAGATTTAGGATCAAACTAATAAAATGTTAGAGATTCAATGGCCTGAGGTATTGGGTGTACTTTTTAAACTAAGCATATCACAAGTAGTCGGACAAAGAGAAATTGCATTTAGAATTTTCTCAGCAACCCCTGGTATTATTGAGAAGCAGCATGAAGATACAGTTCTCTCTGCATTTACCAAGGGGTTTAAGGATAGCCAAGTAACAGTTTGTTTTCGCCAGTATTTCTTTAATATTAAAAGCTAACCATTTTCAGGTTCGACTGGCTGCCATGGAGGCTTTTGCGTCATTCTTCCGAAGCATTAGCAAGAAATCGCAGGAAAAATATTACGAACTTATACCCGAGGTGCTAAACATACTACCTCCTATAAAAGAAAAGCAAGAGTCAGAGGAGTTGACGAGAGCCTTTATCTCACTCATCGATCTTGCTGAAGCTGCACCCAAAATGTTTCGACCATTGTTTCAAAATCTGGTAACCTTTAGTATATCAGTTATACAAGATAAGGAACTCACAGATCAGGCACGTCAAAGTGCTCTGGAACTTATGGCAACTTTTGCTGATTATGTACCCACAATGGTTAAAA
Source organism: Podosphaera leucotricha (assembly GCA_013170925.1). Classification (NCBI taxonomy): domain Eukaryota; kingdom Fungi; phylum Ascomycota; class Leotiomycetes; order Helotiales; family Erysiphaceae; genus Podosphaera; species Podosphaera leucotricha. Next base: position 9,909 of record JAATOF010003158.1, on the reverse strand, counting down.
AAGATAGTACCTACGTACATGATATGATTACCCAATGTTTAAGCTTAATGACAGATATAGGTGTTGATGATGATGATGCGGCTGAATGGAATAATTCAGAAGATGTACGCCCCTTAAGATTAAAATATGTTTTATGTACTAATTTGATAGATGAATCCCGAAGAAAACGATCTCAACCATGTTGCCGGCGAGCAATGCATGGACAGGCTAGCAAACAGACTTGGAGGTGCAACTCTCTTAGCACCAACCTTTAGCTGGCTTCCCAGAATGATGAATTCTGACGCATGGAGAGATCGGCATGCAGCTTTGATGGCTATCTCAGCAATATCTGAGGGCTGTCGGGAGCTTATGATTGGGGAGCTCAATCAAGTATTAGATCTCGTAATTCCAGCACTTCGTGATTTACATCCTCGCGTTCGTTGGGCCGGCTGCAATGCTCTAGGTCAGATGAGCACTGATTTTGCTGGAACAATGCAACAAAAATACCATTCGATAGTTTTACCTGCTATAATTTCTGTACTGGACTCTCCCGAACCACGAGTTCAGGCACATGCAGCAGCTGCGCTCGTCAACTTTTGTGAGGAAGCAGGAAAAACGATACTAGAGCCTTATCTAGATGATCTACTAACACATTTATTTGCGTTGCTACAGGCCCCAAAGCGTTACGTACAGGAACAGGCACTGTCAACTATTGCCACGGTTGCAGATTCTGCAGAGGCAGCATTCTCCAAATACTATGCTACCTTGATGCCTCTACTTTTCCAAGTTTTACAGCAGGAAAACGCCAAAGACCTTAGACTCCTTCGAGCGAAAGCCATGGAGTGCGCCACTCTCATTGCTTTGGCTGTTGGTAAAGAAAGACTAGGAGTAGATGCTATGAATCTTGTTCAACTACTCGCCTCTATCCAGCAATCAATCACTGATGCTGACGACCCCCAGGCACAATATTTGATGCACTGCTGGGGACGAATGTGCCGTGTCCTCGAACAAGACTTTGTATCATTTTTGCCTAGTGTTATGCCGCCTCTTTTAAGCGTCGCAAGTGCAAAAGCTGATATACAACTCCTAGATGACGACGAGCAGCTTGAAGCAGCACAGCAGGAAGAAGGATGGGAACTAGTACCACTCAAAGGAAAGTTAATTGGCATTAAGACAAGTACGTTGGACGATAAGCATATGGCTATTGAGCTTTTAGTGGTTTATGCTCAAGTTCTCGAGGCCGCTTTTGCACCTTACGTAGCAGAAATTATGGAGAAGATTGCGCTGCCTGGATTGACATTCTTCTTTCACGATCCAGTTCGTATTGTATCAGCAAAATGTGTTCCTCAGCTCCTTAACTCTTATAAAAAGTGCTTTGGACCTGGGTCAAACGAGATGCAAGGACTTTGGAATGTGGTTATTGACAAGCTATTAGATGTTCTGAGCGCTGAGCCCACTGTTGAGACACTTGCAGAAATGTACCAATGCTTTTACGAGTCAGTTGAAGTGATGGGAAAAAATTGTCTTTCTCAACAAAATATGGAGAATTTTATTGATTCCGCATATGCAGCACTAGAAGATTATAAAGATAGAGTGGCTCACCGAGCCGAAAATCGCGAAGATTCCAACCAAGAAGATGACGACGAAGAGTCAGAAGAAATGCTTATGGCCATTGAAGATGACCAGACTCTATTGTCAGATATGAACAAGGCTTTCCATTGCATCTTCAAGAACCATGGAGTAGCGTTTCTTCCTACTTGGGAGCGTTTGTATGTCACATACGAACAATTTCTCAAGAGTCAAGATGCCACCCAGAGACAGTGGGGTCTTTGTATTATGGACGATGTCCTAGAGTTTTGTGGTGAAGAAAGTTTTAAATACAGTAATTATATTATCGAACCATTGATCGCGGGTTGCCAGGACCCGGCACCAGCTAACCGTCAAGCTGCCGCCTATGGTATTGGCGTGGCAGCGCATAAAGGTGGCTCTCAATGGCTCCCATTTCTAGGACATGCTGTTTCACTACTTTTCCAGGTCACGCAATTTCCTAATGCAAGAGGGGAAGATGACGTTTATGCGACCGAAAACGCCTGTGCGGCTATTGCTAAAGTGTTACATTTTCAACCTGCCAGTATTCAAAACCAACAACAGGTTATCACCCAATGGATCGACACTCTACCAATTATTAACGATGAGGAGGCTGCACCATATGCCTATGGGTACCTCGCGGAATTGATTGATCAGTAAGTCTATATGCTGATATTATGAATGGCTTCTTCTTAGAGCAAAATTTTACTAATTAATCTGGCGTAGACAAAACCCTATCGTTATTTCTCAGGCCGGAAAAGTCTTTTTGTACATTGCTCAAGCATTAGGAGCTGAAGCATTGCAGTATACAGTCGCAGCAAGAAGTGCAGCTGCGGCCAAGATGCTCTTACAACTCGCGGGATTAGATCTGGCCCGAATTCTACAACAGCTACCAGTTGAAACACAGCAGATAGTACAACGATATTTTGCGTGAAGTGAGCGAATAGCAGGATTTAGACGGAGTAAAACTCGGTAGTGTCGCCTTGTGAGAAAATGAGAACAAGTTTAATTCAAAAGATCACCAATTCTACGATTGACTCTTTATCATAAAACGATACCGGAGCAAGGTAGAGAAGGTGGAAGGATGGATACTCATTTTTGGGCACAAAAGCAGCTACTTGGAGAGCGGATAGAAATATCCTTGCGGAGCTTGTGCTCTGATATGCCAAATTTTTGCATAGGGGCAGAGAATGATCATCGGGGTCATTTCCAAAAATCACCTAAGGCCAATTTTGATTTTGTTAACCTTGAAATGTAAAAAAGCCGAAGCGTAGGACTTGTTATGGCCTGAGGCATAAATAGTAATCTTCAAAGCTTATTCTGATGTTCTCAGATTCGTATGATTAGATGGCGTAGTCAAGTAACCACAAAAAGTTGTCGAATAATACTTTATCATTATTAACTCTCAAACGTCGCATCAAATTTACGGTTCGTGTTACAAATAGCTATAGAACGTATGTTTAGTAGATCTCGCATTGCACAACCTGCGGCTAATAATTAGCTCTCAATCCATCCGCGCACCTGTCATGATCTAGCACTCAACATCGAACCCTGATCTGCGGTAAACATAGATAGAAAATAAACTGGAATTACAGTGAGAAATAGAGAGTATCATAGCGCGAATCACAAACGGCATCGTACATCCGATACTTCCTACCCCTCTTGCCGAAATCTGCGCCAACAGCAACTCATTCGGCATCAACAATTGCTGGCCTCTGCTGAGGTTCAACGCATAGCGCGAATATTCAGACAGCTTTAATCGTGAGTTGAAGGCGATAATCATCTGTTTCCATAGCGGTTGGGCTATCCTCTTGCCCAATTGACCAGAACCATTTGTTGAGGCATTTGACACAAACAACGGGCCACCAGCCAACATATGGGATCTATATAGCCGTACCACTTGGGCCATTGAGGCCATCGCTTGCTCTTGAAGGCTATAAATGTATCGGTGATTTGACCAGGCCGGGTCAGATGTTTGGGTCATGAACGGTTTCTATGACACGCAATACTCGGCCGAAGACCTGCAACAGCAGGCCGTAGCTCAGAGACAAAATCAACATGCGCAATCAAACAGTATATACTCGCTGCATCCGAATCAAAATTCAACCAATCAGCTTGATCAGGATCGCCGCAACCTTGAAAGAAATGTCAAAATTCTCCCAAGAGAGTCGTATGACAAGAATTCAGCTCAGAATAATATAGAATTACATTGCGCACAAACGATTTCGAGACAATATGACGGGCGTGAAACTGAACATCAATCACCGATGGACATTGGTAATATAAACAGTACTCTCGATGGCCTTAATGATTCTCAATTTAGCGCATCAAATAGAGTGATGAGTCATATGCCTCAAAGGAATTCCTCAGATATACTCGAAATGAATGAGTACGGAGGAATTCAGTCTTCAATCGGCATGCACACTACCCAAATGAGCATTTCACTCGAAATGCACGAACAAAATGCATTTAACCATGCAAACTCAATATTCCAAAACACATCGTATACGTCCACAGATATGAATAAAATGCCTGATGGTAATACCACCGGCTTGAACACATACTCTGACCCTTATAATTGGGATTTTAATGATGTAAATTTAGGCCACATAGGAGATAGTTTTGTGATGTCTTCGTCATTGCTTGGGAATATATCATCGCGTTGTGACATTACGCAGAATAGAGATGAGAGCACCATGGCACCAAGAATCCCGCAGGTTATCACCAATGAAAAGAGTTCATCTAACTCAAGAGACTCGAATATGAATCAGTCTTTACCAACTTATGGTCAACAGGTAGTGGTAAAAACCCCTCCTGTTGTCTCTGAGAAAGATATGACTTTCCCGCCACAAGAGATAACTTCCGTATGGCCGGAGACATCTTTAGTTACGCCATTAAATTCTCAGCTTCAGGAAATCTATTGTGAGAGCGGATTTGACATGTTAGAAGCATTGGCGAAAGTAGTTTCAAGAAAAAATCCTGAAATTAACCTCGGAAAAGTAGACTTATCGTGTGCGTTTGCTGTAAGCGATGCATCTCAGTACGATTGCCCCATCATTTATGTCTCGGAAGTTTTTGAGCGCCTGACCGGGTATAATAAGTACGAGGTAAAAGGGCAGAATTGTCGATTTCTCCAATCACCTGATGGCAAAGTTCAGGCTGGTGCAAAAAGGCTATTTTCAGATAATGATGCCGTACAGTACCTTAGAGAAAGGATCTCCACAAATAAAGAGGCGCAGCGCAGCTTAATTAATTATCGAAAAGGCGGGCAGCCATTCATGAATCTGCTCACCATTATACCCATCACAGGAGAAGATAATGAAACGATCCGTTATTTTGTTGGATTTCAGGTCGATCTTGTTCAGAAGCCAACTTCTGTTGAAGGAAAAAATTCTTCCGGGGTCTATACAGTCAACTATTCGCAAGGTTCGCTACCGAGATATGTGTGGCAACCTCCTGATGGAAATTCACGGCCAGCTTTGGAAAATGGCCAGACCATCAGCAGAGAAGATGTTTCAACAGTCTTGGCATCCATTAAAACTGGGACAGAATCGGAGCTAACCAAAAGAATGTGGGACAAAGTTCTCTTGGAAAATACAGACGATGTTGTCCATGTGCTTTCCCTCAAAGGACTATTTCTTTACCTATCACCATCCAGTCGACACGTGCTTGAATACGATTCCTCAGAGCTTGTCGGCAAAGCGCTTTCGGCGGTGTGTCATCCTAGCGACATTGTCTCTGTGACTCGTGAGCTCAAGGATACATCATCTGGCACTCCGGTTAATGTCATATTTCGAATACGGCGGAAAAAGAGCGGCTACACCTGGTTTGAAAGCCATGGTTCTCTCTGTGTTGAACAAGGCAAAGGTCGAAAGTGTATTATCTTGGTTGGGCGAGAAAGGCCAGTGTATGTTCTTCACCGACATGATATTGAAGCTTCAGGTGGAATTGGTGAATATGAGATGTGGAATAAGATATCCACTTCTGGAATGTTTCTATATGTGTCATCCAACGTTCGAAATTTATTAGGCCGCTCGCCTGAGGATCTATTAGGTACTAGTATTCAAGCACTGATGAGGTCTGAATCGAAGTTGGAATTCGGTCGATCTTTAGAGAGTGCTAGAAATGGTGAAAAAATGACACATAGGCACGAGATCTTAAATAAAAGAGGATTAATGATGCAAGCGCAGACAACGCTATATCCTGGAGACTCATCCAACGGGTTTAAAGCAACTTTTCTTGTTGCACAAACAAAAATTATCAAGTCTTCCTCCGCTTTTCTTCCCTCTGCTAATTCACTTGACTCACATCCTAACCAGACCAGACTTCTCCCAGACAAGCAATCCTGTCAAATTCATTATGTTAACAAAAACTTTGTCCAAGCCGGGAACTTAAGCCAAGCTATTGGATCTCAACATGTAGCATTAGCATCTGAGTCCAATATCTTCGATGAATTAAAAACAACACGGTGTACAGCTTGGCAATTTGAGCTCCGTCAGATGGAAAAGTCCAATCGATTATTATCAGAAGAGCTGGCAGCGCTCTTGTCGAATAAAAAGAAAAGAAAGCGGCGCAAAGGAGCAGGATATCTCCAGAAAGATTGTGCAAATTGCCATACTCAAGTCACGCCAGAATGGAGGAGAGGACCGAGTGGGCAAAGAAATTTGTGTAACAGTTGTGGGCTGAGGTATGCGAAACAGGTGAGTCGCTGTGAATTTTATTAGGTATTGTCTGTCATACAACGAAAAGTGACCAATTTCCATAAAATAAGTTATGGAAATTTATGCTTGCCTTTTTTGGGGTTCTTTGGAATCATTCTTTCTCTACGAATCTCCCATAATTTTTGATCTTTTTTCAAGTATTGCATCTAAAAGATTCATCAGCTACTTGAAATAAAATTTGCCACGATTTTAATTTTTTATTTACCTCTAGATTCTTATTTCTTTACGGGCATTATTTGTCCACTTTAGCATTTGTTTCCTAAAATTTAGTATAACTCTTATTAATAAATTATTTAACGTTCTACACTTAATGGTAATGCTACGAACCTTGGCCATAGACTAACTAACTCTTCACTAGATCGGCCGTGTCAGTTCTCGTACATCAACCCGTGAGAAACAAGCATCAAATTCTGCTTCCTCGGTACATTCGTCCCTTCAGCAAGAAGGTAACACTTCGCATGTCAAATATGCTGCCGAGAATTCTACTTATACCAAAGATACCATGTTTACTATTGATCCATCAAAAAAATCGAATGAAATAGTTCGGCAAAATGAGGCCACCAAAATAAATTTTGATAGTATCATGACGGATCATACAGCTTGCGCTGGACCGAGCATGATTCCTCCGAATGAAGTCACGCTAGATGGCCACCCCAACCAAAATGTTGATTTTGGCTTCAGAGGTGAAGGGAGCTAAGTCTGGATAGGAACTATCAAAAAGAACCCCGATTTGCCTCGGATTTATCCTGAGTGGCGCTATTACATCGCCACCTCATCACGCGAATCATGTGCAACTATATAGCACTTTTATATACAAACAAAACTTATTCTTATGACGCAACTAATAGATTGTGGTCATGAGCTGATGATATTTAGATTATTTTTTTGCGTCTAATCTCTACGGAGGGCTGGGGTGAGGTGGATTTTATATAGATTTCTTGCTGAATTTCTTAATAGACGGTGTTGATAATGTGCTCTGATAGGTGATGTAACCTAAATTATACGAATTTTGGCTATCTCTATTTGTATTCTATCCTATTTAACTAGCTAGCTAACTTCTTTGATTCAATTTTTGTACCCTTTGAGGACCCTGATTTTCTTTCTTGCCAGACTAAGCCCGTGATCATTTAAATTGTGCTACGAATGATGGAAAATAAGAGCCCGATTCGATAGTTCGGAAGATTCAAAACAGAGACGGGGGATTGATTACAGAAAACCTACGACTTAGGGGCTCGAGGTACATTCGGACTTCTCCACAAGGAACACGAAGATGGACCTATAAAGTGTTGCGCACACAGAGCAGGGAGAATGGACGAGACAAAAGAATTCTTAGAGACATTAGCTCACAATTTAACTGACGTCGCAGATGATGATGACATGTCTATCTATTGCATATTCTCCTTTGTATTATTGGTCAAAGCTAATTGAGTTATGATCAGTGATCTTTCTAGACAAATCCTATCCAACCTTGAAGAACTAATATCGTCACTCGATTCTCCATGCGATCAATCCATGACGATTCTTAAAACTCTGGATCATGCTTGTTGGATGTCACATTCTACTCTCGATGGCTAATTTCAGGTACAAAGATCCCTACGTCTCGATAAACAGTGCTACGCGGTAGTCGGATTCTGTCGCTGCTCAGGAACTTGAGTGAGGAGGACACCATCTCTGATAGCACTCTTCATGTTATCTAAGGTCAACAGTTCCATGGCTCGCTAAGTTGATCAGCGCTGCGCTAGCGACGATACATTGGAGGGTCTGGCACACGTACCTGTGTTTCATGTGTTGCTGTGCCAACATGCGGCAACAGCACGACGTTTGGGTTCTTGAGCAAACCTTCATGGACCTGAGGCTCATGTTCGTAGACGTCCAAGCCCGCGCTAAACACCTTGCCGGAATCTAAAGCATCGACGAGCGCCGCTTCATCCACAAGCCCTCCCCGAGCCGTATTAATGAGCACAATGCCGTCCTTCATCTGCGCGAACTCTTTGCGTCCAATGATACCGCGAGTTCCTTCATATAGATTGCAGTTCAAGCTTAGAATATCACTGGTCTGAAGCAACTGCTCGAAACTCACATACGTAGCCCCTTGCTCGAGCTCGGGCGCTAGCCGTGACCGATTGTAGTACTGGATCTTCAACCCTAGAGGTCTGGCTCGTGCCGCTACCTCCCGTCCTATTTGCCCGAGCCCAAGGATCCCTAAGATTTTGCCTTTCGAGTCATGACCTAATTGTGTTGCGCCTCGCCATTCACCCGCGCGCACCGCTGAAATGGAGACGTGAATACGACGTAATGCGCCGATTAATAAAAATATCGCGGTATCTGCTGTAGAGTCGTTGACAACCACGGGCGTGTTCGACACCTCAATGTCTCGAGCTGTGCAGGCTGCTACGTCAATACTATCATAACCTGCTCCATTACTGCAGACATATTTGAGAGTTTTGGGGAGTTTGGCGACTAGCTCGGCATCAATCGGACCCGTTAACTGATCTGGTATTAGCAGGTGGCGTCGATAGATCTTTGTTTCTTTCTTACTCGTAGGAACTCATTGCTCCGATAAATCGCTACCACATCATCATACTCCCCCTTCTCACAGTTCTCAAAAAATTCTTTGCGTGTTTTACCTTTAAACACCTAAAAGCACTGAATTAGTATCACGTTCATGGCTGACGAAGCTACCTTCGCGTGTATTTGTGGGAGACTATACTTTGAGGGTTGCGAAGCTTGAAAGTGCTTCCCAATCCTTTTGCGTCTCGTAGACATCACCAATTAAGAGAAGAGCCGGTTGAGCCATTGCAGAGGGAGAGATGGGGTGAACGTGCAATGGGAATCACCGTTGTGGATGAGGGGCTCTGGGTTCAGTGAGGGGGATCAACATTTATTCTCCAAGCACCCAAGTCGCACGAGTTACCGCAATACTTACTGTCGGTTCTCCCGTCCCGTAGACCAAAACTATCATCTCCCCCGAGTCTCAGCACATAATCAAGTGGGACGACTCACTTGAATCACTTCAACTACCGGATCTCTTATCCAGAATAACCAGTGAAAATGTATGGTTTCCTTCTTGGTAATTAATTGCATAAGACACGACCACACATTCTTCAAATATAATTCTAAGCATAGTGATTGTGGTCAACGGGAGAAAATGCGACGCAAGATCTACATATTTAGGTGACGCAAGTACTTGCATGTATCTGGTATCCTTTACTTTTCAGGGGCGCAGCGGGAGGATCGCGACTCGGGCTGGATGGCAGAGTTTTCAAATTTGGACAGGGGTGAGCAAAATCTCAAGATTTAGCTTCGTCGGTCAATTTACCCCGAGCGCGCCGAACTCTCCCGCCCGCATCAAAATAGGTTCGTTCCATTGAACCTTAATGTACAGAACTTTTGCGGGTCAGGTGATAATTCGCGTTCCTTTCTCCGTCTCTCCGTATCATGTGAGTTTGTTCTATCGCGTTAATTTGAAAAACTACCATAAGCGCGTCTGATCATCTATTCCATATTAACGCGTCTGTAAATGGAACGATTAGTCCAAGAAATACTTTCTACATTACATCTATATCACATCTCATCTATTTTCATTTGACATGGAGTCCTCTAAGGTATACTGCTCGAAATG
>JAATOF010003153.1:0-10818 GCA_013170925.1 Podosphaera leucotricha | reverse complement strand
CCTCGAGCTTCATTTCGGTCATGGAACCGCTCCAGTGCGGCCACGGCATATGAGGGTGGGAGGGACGTGCCGGGCCTAGTAGGTGGGGAATTTTCTGCTGAGTGGCTGTACGCCGTTTGGCTGGCGGGCGATGCGCCGGCTAGCCAAATCCTTGGCCGGAGAGACCAAGGTCGAGTAGATCTGCCCTTTATATAGCAAACGTTTGCGACAAGCGAAAGCGTCTCGAGCGAAACGCCGCGCCTTCAAAAGGGTTTCACGATCACAAGAATAACGATGCCGATCATGAGCACGGTCGGCACCTCGTTCCAAAGCCGCCACTGCCGCTGGGTGACCGTGTTCCTATCCTCGGCAAACCGCCTGACGGAGGCCGAGAAAAAACCGTGAACGCCAGACATGGCCAGCACCAAAGCGAGCTTCGCGTGCAGCCATCCCGCTGAGAACAGCCCGCCTTTCCAGGCCATCCAGAGGCCCAGAACCCAGGTCAAACTCATTGCCGGATTGATGATGATCCTGAGCAGCCGGCCTTCCATGACCTTGAACGTCTCGCTCATCTCGGACCCGGGCGCCGCATCGCAGTGGTAGATGAAAAGCCTCGGCAGGTAGAGCATGCCCGCCATCCAGGAGATCACAGCAATCACGTGGACCGCCTTGAGCCACGGATAGGCCGCCTCCCCCGCAAGTACCGCGACAGCAAGACACAGGGCTAACGTCACGCCCAGCGCAATCGCCGCCCGCACCGCCGGTGTTTCTCTGGTCGCTTGCCCGTCCAAAACGGCTCAACCCTTCTTTCGCACGCGCTCCACGAGCCGCGCCACGTTCTCCGGCGGCGTTTGTGGCACGATTCCATGTCCCAGGTTGAATATGAATCTTTTCCCATCCATCAGATCGAGGATCTCGTCCACGCGCTCGTCCAACTTCTCGCCACCGACCACGAGAAGCAGCGGATCGAGGTTCCCTTGAACGACCACATCCTCCTCGTCGAAGGCCTCGCTCATCACGAACGGCGGCGTGGCCGTGTCACACCCAACCCCGTCGACGCCCGTTTCCGAAACATACCAAACCGCCGTCGCACCGGCCCCGCGTGGAAACCCGATGACCGGAATATCAGGATGGAGATCTGCCATCGCCTCGCGAATGGTCTTGGTCGGCTGAACGACCCAACGATCGAACTCATCGTCCGGAAGCGACCCCGCCCAGCTGTCGAAGATCTGCAGGCAGTCGGCCCCGGCCTTTACCTGCCGGTCGAGATAATCGATTGAAGAAGCAACTAGAATATCGATCAGACGCTCGAACCCTTCCGGATCCCGATAGGCCCAAAGCCGCGCCTCGGCCTGATCCGTCGATCCTTGCCCCTGAACCATGTAGGTCGCCACCGTCCACGGCGCGCCGCAAAAACCGATCAGCGCGGTCTCGGGCGGCAGATCTTGCCGCAACCGCTGAACCGTTTCAGCCACGATATCGAACTTCGCCGCCGCACCGGCAACGTTGAGCTGAGAAAGCCCGTCCGCAGACCGGATCGCATCGAGCCTCGGCCCCTCGCCTTCGACGAACCGAACGCCCTGCCCCAGCGCATCCGGTACAACGAGAATATCCGAGAACAGAATGGCCGCATCGAACCCGTAGCGCCGGATCGGCTGCAACGTCACTTCGGCAGCAAGCTTCGGCGTGTAGCACAGCGTTAGAAAATCACCAGCCTCGGCGCGCGTCGCACGGTACTCCGGCAGATAGCGCCCCGCCTGCCGCATGAGCCAGATCGGAGGGACGTCGAGCACCTCTCCTCTGAACGGCGCCAGGAACCGTCTGCCCTTCGACGTTCCACGCTCTCCACTCCCGCTCATGGTCTTCCCTTCAATCAAAAACTAAGAATCTTCTAGATTGTTATTGTTATTATTAGGGGCGTGGAAATCGGGCATTGCTGCCTTGTCCAAGCGTTTTCCCAAGCCTGTCGACTCCCGCAAAACACCAGACGCAAATTCTAGTATCCCACGCCGAAGCCGCGCCACTAGTCCCGCCGCCGGCCATGAGAGTCAACCACTTGCTCGCTAACCCTGACGAACGCGCCCTGGGGAAAGGATGTTGATTGTGCGCGCGTGACTGTCGATGACGCGGCGATCCACGGGGACTGTCATCGCTCGAGAAATTTGCTTCACAACGCGCCTATCCGGGGTATCCCAGTGGACAACCTGCACACTTCCCCCACCGGTCGCCCGCCACCGAGCCGCTCCGGTGCATAACAAGGCTCCTGATCCACAGATGGCCAACAGCCCGCCGAGCTACTTTCATCTCCATCTCGTGTCGGATTCCACCGGCGAGACGCTGACCACGATCGCCAAGGCGGCAGCCGTCCAATACGCTCAGATCCGCCCCATCGAGCACGTGCATCCGCTGGTGCGGAACGCTCGCCAGTTGAAACGAGTGTTACAGGAGATCGAGCAGGCTCCGGGCATCGTCCTCTACACGATCGTCAATCTCGATCTGATCGCGGAACTCGAGTTGCGCTGCAAAGAACTCAAGGTTCCGTGCCTCGCCGTGTTGCAGCCGATCATGCAGGTTTTCGAATCGTACCTCGGTGCCCCGCAGACGCCGACCGTCGCGGGGCAGCATGTTCTTGACGCCGACTACTTCCGCCGCATCGACGCGCTGAATTTCACGATGGCGCACGACGATGGCCGCCTGCCTGAGAACTTGAACGAAGCAGACATCATCCTGCTTGGTATCTCGCGCACGTCCAAAACACCGACGTCGATCTATCTCGCCCAGCGCGGATACAAGACGGCGAACGTGCCGCTCGTTCCGTCTCTCCCGTTCCCCGAAGAAATCGCAGGCGACCACAAGGCGTTTGTCGTCTGCCTCATCGCGAGCCCGGATCGCATCGCCGAAGTGCGGCGCAACCGCGCCCTCCTTCTCGCCGACCGCGATCTCGACGACTATGTCGACCGCAGCCGGATCGCGGCCGAGATTGCCTACACCCGCAAACTCTGCGCCAAGCACGGCTGGCCGATCATCGATGTGACGCGCCGCTCGGTCGAAGAAACGGCGGCCACTATCATTCGCTTCATTCAGGATAAGGAGATGGGTGAGCTCGGGCTTGGCGAAGAAGAAGCGGCCGCCAGTGGCGACGGAAATAACGTCTCATGACACGTGAGCCGGCATCACTGGTGCTCGCATCGGGTAGCGCAACGCGCCGCGCCATGTTGAGCGCGGCCGGTATCGACGTCACGGTTCGGCCGGCGGATGTCGATGAACGGGCGATTCGCCAGTCTCTTCTTTCCCGCGACGCCTCTGTTTCACATGAATCCGTAGCCCTCGCTCTGGCTGAAGCCAAAGCGAAAGCGGTGAGCGAAAGCCTGTCGGGCGCGCTGGTCATCGGCGCGGATCAGGTGCTCTCGTTCGATGGACAACTATTCGAAAAGCCGAAGTCCATGACGGAAGCGCGCGAGCATCTTTGGACTATGCGCGGAAAATCGCACACGCTCCATTCCGCAGTGGCCCTCGCTCAAGGCGGCTCGACCGTGTGGCGAAATACGGAGACGGCGACTCTGACGATGCGCGAATTCAGTGAAGCGGCACTGGACGCTTATCTCGCACGCGTCGGAGATGTCGTGCTCACGTCTGTTGGCGCCTATCAGATCGAAGGACCGGCCATCCAGCTTTTCGAAGCGATCGACGGTGACCATGACACGATTCTCGGAATGCCGTTATTGTCTCTGATTGCAGAACTCCGCCGCCGTGAGGTGCTCGCTTCATGAGAAATGCCTGCGTCATCGGCTGGCCCATCGAGCATTCGCGCTCGCCGCTGATCCACGGATACTGGCTCGAGCGCTACAAGATCGACGGCAGCTATACGAAACGCGCCGTCCCGGTCGATGAGATCGAGACATTTCTTGCGTCACTTGCCGAGCATGGATTGGCTGGCTGCAACGTCACGATTCCGCACAAGGAAGCCGCATTCCGCGCCGCCGCAGAACGTGATCCGTCGGCCGTTGCAGTCGGCGCGGCCAACACGCTTTGGCTTGACCAAAGCGGCCGCCTCTGCGCCGCCAACACCGACACTTACGGCTACATGACGTATCTCACGAGCCAGGCTGAAGATTGGAGCCGCCGCAACGCGACCGTATCCATTCTCGGCGCGGGTGGCGCGGCCCGCGCCATTGTCTACGGATTTCTGGAAGCCGGAGTAGGCGAAATCCGCGTCTTCAATCGCTCCATGGAGCGCGCCGTGGCGCTCGCGCACGATTTTGGTCCGCGAGTGAAGGCGATGCCGTGGGATCAGCGCTCGTACGCTTCCACCGAGGCTGCTGTTCTGGTCAACACCACGTCGGTGGGGCTCAAAGGTGCTGGCGATCTCGGCATGGATTTCACGGATTTCCATCCCGATTGCATCATTTCCGACATTGTCTATGTGCCGCTCGAAACCGGGCTCATTCGCGATGCGCGCCGGCATGGTCTGCGGACGGTGGATGGGCTCGGCATGCTGCTGCATCAGGCCGTCCCCGGTTTCGAGAAATGGTTCGGCGTTCGCCCGGAAGTCACGGACGAGCTTTACGAGCGCATCGCATCCGACATCGAGGCGGCTTGATGATCATCCTCGGCCTCACCGGCTCGATCGGCATGGGAAAATCGACGGGGGCCGCCATGCTGCGCGCGCGCGGCATCCACGTTTTCGACGCCGACGGAGAAGTGCACCGCCTCTATGGTGAAGGGGGGAACGCCGCGCCGCTGATCGAGGCTGCATTTCCGGGCACGACTGAAAATGGGTCCGTGAACCGTTCCAAGCTCGCGGCTGCGCTGGGCAACGAAGAAGGCGAGTTCCGCAGGCTCGAAGCCATCGTCCACCCGCTGGTGCGAGAATCCGAAATGCGATTTCTTGCCGACGCCCATCGGCGTGGCGACAAAATCGTGGTTCTCGAAATCCCGTTGCTGTTGGAGAAAAACCTTGAAGACGGTGTGGATGCCGTGGTCGTGCTCTCCGCCCCGGCCGACGTGCAGCGTGCCCGCGTTCTTGAACGGCCCGGCATGACGGACGCGCGCCTGGACGCGTTGCTCGCGCGGCAACTGCCCGATGCGGAAAAACGCCGCCGCTCGGACTTCGTTGTGGATACGGGTGGCACCCTGGCCGACACCGAGCTCCAGATCGATGCTATTCTCTCCGCGTTGAAGTCGATGCCCGCCGAGGCTTATGACCGGTACTGGCGCCAGTCCTAGACGAGCCCTGAACGGCGCATTCCATTGTCAGTTCGCGTCGCTCCCCCTCAAAATTGAAGGCATCTGGATGCTGCGCGAAATCGTATTCGATACGGAAACGACCGGCCTCGAAGCCCGCAAGGGCGACCGCCTGATCGAAATCGGTTGCATCGAACTCGTGAACCGCATTCCGACAGGACGCGAGTTCCACCGCTTCATCAATCCGCTGCGCGACGTGCCCCGCGAAGCCGAAGCCGTACACGGAATTTCGACCCAGTTCTTGCTGGACAAGCCGCTCTTTTCGGATGTCTGGAAGGAATTCATCGAATTCATCGCCGACGACACGCTGGTCGCGCACAACGCAACCTTCGACATTGGCTTCCTCAACGCCGAGCTCGAGCGCGTGAAAGGCCCGATCCTTTCCATGAGCCGCGTCGTCGACACGCTGCAGCTCGCGCGGCGCAAGCACCCGGCAGGACCGAACAGCCTCGACGCTCTCTGCAAACGCTACGGCATCGACAACTCGAAGCGCACCAAGCACGGCGCGCTCGTCGACTCGCTTCTGCTCGCAGACGTCTATGTCGAACTGTTGGGAGAGCGCCAGGCGAGCCTTGTGCTCGGTGCCGGTGGCGCGACCGCGTTGAGAAATCGGGAGAACGCTGCGGCTGCCGTTCGCGGTCCGCGTCCTGTTCCGCTTCCCGTGCGCCTGACAGAAGAAGTTGTCGCCGCTCACCGCGCGTTTGTCGAAACGCTCGGGCCGAAGGCGCTTTGGAAGCGCTACTTCGCGCCCGACAAAGCCTCGTCGTAAGCCCCCCTCATGAAGGCGGAAAAAGGCCGGAAGCGAAGGGTTCGCTTCCGGATAAGTGGTCTTAGTTCGGCTTTCCGGACGCCGATGCCGCAGCAAGCTCCTGCTTACGGCGCATGAAAAGCTGGGCGAAGTCGATCGGATCGAGCATCAGCGGCGGGAACCCGCCTTCGCGCGTGATGTCCGCCACGAGCCTGCGCAGGAACGGGAAGATCAGCGTCGGGCAGTTGATGAGCAGGAACGGCTCCAACGCCTGATCCGGAATGTTGCGGATCTGGAAGAGACCGGCATAGACGAGCTCGAGATCGTAGATCGTCCCCTCGGCATTCGAGGCTACAGCCTTGAAGTCGATCGCGCTCTCATAAAGGTCGGGCTGCAAGCGCTTGGCTGCAACGTTGATCTCGAGCTTGATGTTCGGAGTCTCGCCCGGGCCGGTCAGCAGCTTTCCGATGTTCGGGTTCTCGAACGAGAGATCCTTGATGAACTGGCCTAGGACGCGTGCCTCGATCGACTTCGGCTCTTCCGCCGCGTCGATGTCTTTTGCCGGGGTGTTGTTCTCGTCAGCCATGATCATAGTCTCTGGGTTGAATGCGCGCCGGCTCCCTGGCTTCTTAAACCCTGGCAGCGCGGTGGTTCCGGAATGTGCGGTGGTGGCTATCACGCGCGGCCGGACCCCGCAATCCGCCATTGTCCGGGAAAGACGCCCACACGGTTGCCGCACCGCAAGATTGTTGGCTTCTCCCACGTTGTGGCCTAAGTTGAAGAGCACATTGGCGCGTTCCGGCATACCGGCACCTGTTAGCGAACATCGGCCGTAGGGAGCCGAGACGCCTGGACGGATCTCACCAGCGATCTTACATCAGGGCAAACGCCCGGTTTTGTGCGGGTCTTGTCAGGAAGCTTCCGAGAATGAATGGCGAAATCAACCTTCTAACGCTTCTCTCTCTGATCGTTGCCGTCATCGCGATTGTGAAGCTGAGGAGTGTCCTCGGTCGCCGGACGAGTGACGATGAGGCCCGGGTCGAGCAGCGGAGGCGCGAAGCCCAGACCCAGAAGACGGCGGCTGCCGCTTCGTCCGACAAAGTGGTCGCTCTTCCCCGCCGCGATCGTGAGCCGGAGCCTGTCGAAGCCACCGTATCTGTCGCCGAGGTCGAGGAACGCATCCGGACGTTCGCGGGTAACGACACCGTTCTGGCCGATGGCCTGACAGCCATCCTGAAGCGCGATCCTCAATTCGATCCGGATGGCTTCCTGCGTGGCGCGCGCCAAGCTTATGAAATGATCGTGACCGCGTTCGCCGAAGGCAACCGCCGCACGCTGCGCGACCTTCTCTCCGCCGATGTTCTCGACAGCTTCAGCCGCGCAATCGCCGACCGCGAACAACGCGGCCAGGTCATCGACCAGAGCTTCGTCGGCATCAACAAGGCAGACATCCTCGAGGCCGAGGTCAGCCCGAAGGGCATGGCAAGCATCACCGTGCGCTTCGTCAGCCAGTTGATCAGCGCGACCCGTGACAAGTCCGGTGAAATCATCGATGGCGACGACCAGCGTATCAAGGATGTGACGGACATCTGGACCTTCTCGCGTGACATCTCATCGAAAGACGCGCGCCGGAACCTGAACTGGAAGCTGGTCGGCACTCAGGCGCCGAACTAATCGCATCACTTTTCTTGAATGTCGCGCCATGCCGCTTGGAGCCCGTACGTCTGACTTGGCGAAGCGGAATGTGACGTTCGAGGCGCTTGCCTTCTCGGATCTTCCCGGCTGGGATGCAGACGATCATCTCGCTGCATTCAAGGCATTTGCGCGCTCAGCCCCTTCCTTGCGTAAGGCGGGGGCGGCTCCCGACAAAACCAAGGCTGCCGATCCTCGCTTGGTGGCGATCGCGCAATTGGCGGCCGACGGCGCCGCAGAGGTGAATACGCCGAGGGCGGCTAAAGCCTTTTTCGAAAGCCACTTCGATCCCTTTCGCGTCGTGCACGACGGCGCCGAAGGCCTTCTGACCGGGTACTACGAACCGGTTCTCGCCGGCTCCCGAACCCCGCAGGGGCCCTATCGCATCCCGGTCTTTCGTCGGCCGCCGGACCTCGTGAACCTCGTGCGCGAGGAGGAGCGCGGTGCACTCGCAGACGCGCCGACACACGCGCGAAAAACCGCGAACGGCATCGAGCCTTTCTCCACCCGCGCCGACATCGAGAGTGGCGCACTCGCCGGCCAAGACCTCGAATTTCTGTGGCTGACCGATCCCGTCGATGCGTTCTTCATGCACGTCCAGGGATCGGGCCGCATCCGCCTGCCCGACAAAAGCACCATCCGCATCACCTATGACGGCAAGAACGGCCATCCCTATACGTCCATCGGCCGCGTGTTGATAGACGCCGGTCACTTCAAGCCCGAGGACATGACGCTCGCGGCGTTGAAGACTTGGCTCGCAGCGGACGAGGAACGCGGCCGCAAGACGATGCAGGAGAACCGCTCCTTCATTTTCTTCCGTGAGCTCGAGAAAGAAGAAGATGGTCCGCTCGGCGCGCTCGAAATTCCGCTCTCGGAGGGCCGCAGCCTCGCCGTCGATACGGCCTTTCATGCCCTCGGAACTCCGGTCTACGTTACCGTGCCGACGCTCCGCCCCTGGGGAGCCCATAGCTTCCAGCGCTTGATGATCGCGCAGGATGTCGGTTCCGCAATTCGCGGTCCGGAGCGCGGTGACATTTATTTCGGATCGGGCGATGAGGCCGGCCGTCTCGCTGGCGGCACCAAGCACCATGGACGCTTCGTGCTGCTGCTGCCGAAGGCGCAGGTTGCAACATGAAAAAGCCGCCTGCCCCTCCGCGCCGGCGGCACCTGTCTAAAGAGGACGAAGCACTCTGGGAGCACACGGCGGAAAGTCTCGAGCCGCTGCGCGGAAAGAAGTCGCGCCACCATCCGAGTGTGGAAGAGGCGCATGAAGCGCCGGTCTTCGCACCCAAATCTGCGAAGAAACACGACGCCGGTCCGAAAGCCGCGAAACCGGCTGAAAAGTCGATACCAAAACCGACGCCCAAAACGGTCCCCGAGCTCAATGAGTTCGACCGCAAGGCCGCGCGTCGTCTACGCCGGGAGCAGATCGAGATTGAGGCGCGGATCGATCTCCACGGCATGCGTCAGCACGAAGCGCACGTGTCGCTGCGCCGGTTTCTGTTGTCATGTTCGGGACGCGGATTGCGCTGGGTGCTGGTGATCACCGGCAAGGGCGGCCAGCGCCGCCAACGTGATGACAGTTGGGGCATCACTGAAAGTGGCGTTCTGCGCCGCAATGTGCCGATGTGGTTATCGGAGCCCGAGCTGCGCGCCATCGTCGTGAGCTTCACAACCGCCGCCATTTCGCATGGAGGTGAAGGCGCGCTTTACATTCAGCTCCGCAATCCCGAACGAAGGCGCTCTTAGCAGGCTCTCCGCTACGGGCATGCGCTTGCGATTGCGTCGAGCGCCTTGCCCAAGCCGTTGAGCGAGTATGTGTCCGTCGTTTCTGTTCCGCGCGTGGACTGCGCTTTGACGACCATGCGCTTGCCGGTTTTCATGGCTTCGACAAGCTTGGCTTCTTCTGCAGCATCCGCCACGTAACCGCGATCCTCGTCGGCGAAGAGCTTGAACGCTGTATCGTCGACCGTCGCGGTGACGGGCGTGTTCTGATTGACCGGGTATCCGAACTTGATCGAAACCTCGGACTTCACCCCGTCCTTCGGCCAGGCCGAAACGTAAAGCACGACGCGTGACCGGTTGGCTCCCGCAGGCTCCTTGATCTTGGGCTGCGTCGCCGCGAAGCAGGTCTTCGGCCCGTCGCCCGCATTCTGATGGATGAGCCAGTCGCCCGCAGAGCCCGTCTGGAGAGATCCTTCGGTGTTCTGTGCAGAGGCGGGCACCGCCCAAAGAAGAGCGGCCGAGAGAAGAAGCGGCTTCATGGAAGGTTCAATCTTCATGCGTCGCAAGCCCCCTGTCCTGGCGAGTCCCGTTCTTATACGGGCTGATGCGCTCGCCTGTCACCCACCCGTCCGGCCTTTGCGGTGTCCGTCTGCGCGCACGCCGCTTTGTGCGTCCGAAGGTCCACCTTCCGAGATCGGCCGTTCCGCAAACGGAGCGAGGCTCTTGACGCGATCATACATCACGATCGCCCCGGCCATCGCCACGTTCACGCAGAAACTCGTGGGGATCTTGATGGTGAAGTCGCAGCGCTGAAGAAGGTCGTCCGACAGCGATCCGCGTTCCGGACCGAGCACGTAAGCTGCTTGCAAAGGATGGCGGAAGCTCGGCAGCGCGATCGCTTCGTCGAGCAGTTCGATGCCGACGAGCCTGCACCCCTTCGGCAGGATCATGTCTCCCGCCGCGGTCCAGTTGTAGTGCGGTAGATGCCAATGGCCCTTCGAGGTATCGGCGCGTGCCTCGAGTGCCTGATACTGCGCACCGATGGTGAAAGTGAAGCTCGCGCCGAAGGCATGTGCCGAGCGCATGAGATTTCCGAGATTCAGCGCCTTGGATGAGCGCTCAGCGCCAATGGCAAAGTAGCCGCGCGCTTTCGGGGGCCATTGAGGTGTGGTCATGAAGGGGCTCGCGTAGAGGCCGCACACCCGTTAGGAGGGGCGGCAGGAGATTTGATCCCGGGAGGTCACACATGAAGGCGGCCCTTTGCAAGAGGCTCGACGGCCCCGAGGCCCTGGTGATCGAGGAGATCGCCGATCCCGTGCCGGGGCCCGGAGAGGTCGTCGTGCGCGTGCGGGCGGCCGCGTTGAACTTCTTCGACACGCTGATAACGCGCGGAAAATACCAGACAAAGCCGGATCTTCCGTTCTCTCCGT
>JAATOF010003145.1:0-14399 GCA_013170925.1 Podosphaera leucotricha | reverse complement strand
GATGGACAAAGTGATGAGCATGTTCAACGGTCTGAAAGACCAGTTGGTAGACACCTGACGAGAGCTGTCAGAGGCGAGAATGCCACCATCATCAATGTAGCTTCCCTCAGTAAGGTAGGGCCTGCTGGAGTCGAACCAGCAACCTCCGGTCTCAGGTGGGGCAGATGTTCAGGCTACCCAGACCTTACTTGGAAGATCGGCCCGGACGGTATACCGCTACACCATCCGGCCCTTTAAACGCTATTTGTTATTTCGGTTTGTTCGACTTTTGGTAGACATCCAGTGACCTGCAAAACAAAAATTGACGCCCAAAATCAAACCACAAATCAGCTCGAATAAACAACACAAAAGCTGTTATTAAATTTATTTAAATTGTATCAAGTTGGCTAAAATATGAGGTTGTAAATAATATTCAGCGTAGGTTCGAAAAGATATTATCATTACAGAAAATTGACAAAAGCTAGAAACTTGAATTACGACTCAATAATATACATGTACCTCATTATCAGCCCCATCATTATCTTCAATTTACAAGAGAGTAGCTTCCGCTCCACAACTATCGTCACGTTCATGAGCAGAGAAACTGGCAGGCTAAAGCCTTACTCTCCCTCCTCGGCTTGATGGCTCGGATCATGTGTCATCACCTGATATGAAATAATCCATATAATATATTTTTTGGTTTTCATTCTCAGCTGGACGAAAATAATTTATATAGTACATATAACGAGGATGTCTGAGGAAGATATTAAGATAGAGAAAGCCATCCACTGGTTTTGAAGGTTCTATCCTGTTCTACCAAAAGATCTTCCAACTAATGAGACCGAAAAGATGCTTCCCAAAGCTCCTTCGAATGGTCTATCTAGTATGTTCTCATCTGATTAATTGTGTGCCAAACTGTAATGATGATCAAGTGGCTGATCTACCTGATCAATCAGATCCAGTTCTGATCTTTTTTGATTAATTACCAGAAAACATGACCTTGAAAAGCATTATCACTTTTTCCGAACTCGAGATGCCATAAACTTTTCGCCGATAATAAAGGTTTGAACAAGAAGGCTGATCGAAATCAGGAATTGATTGGCTTCCAGTTTATCAAGCTTAAAAAACCTTTTAGGTCTTTTCTTTTTTTCAAAATATAAAATGAACCAACTTCAAATAGACCAAAATAGACTGGTTTTCCCAAAGAGAGATCAATCCTCCAGGAAATCAGTGAGGCGATTTTCTGTAAGACATTCGGGGCTTAAAAACTCGTACTTTGACGTCAGCACTCAAACATAGAACAGCAACCCACTATCAGGACATTCCGGAGTTGATGTGATAAATGCTTTAATGTCACGCGCCGGGCAACTTTGAAATGATCGCCGCAAATGGAATATTCGTCGTGATATGATATTCAATTAAGGTTAAGACTGGATTTATATCAAGCATTAGACCCGGATCAGCACTGATTTCGACAAGAGGATGACAATGGTTATATTTTATTTAAGCAGTGCTATCCAAAATATCCTATAAAATTCATAAACAAATTGATATCACAATTATTATTCATTTTCAAAATCAATACAAAGTATTAAGAACCAAAATATATGTGCTGCTTATCTATTTTAAACAAAAATTAGTCATTATAAGTGCTGTATGTTTTTTTTTTTTTTTTTAAATCATTTTGTATTCAGCCTAATAGCTATGACAATAGTGCTGTATGTTGCACAAGTGGGAATGCAGCAAAATTTGTATTTTGTTGGTCGGTGTCTTTTGCAAGTGACTGAGTTTTAGACCGCACGGATGGATAGCCTTCCGGAATGTCAAAAGGGTGATCCCTGTCAATATGGCTATTTACAAGGATCACCCCTGGTATTAATTACGGACTAAATTATATAAAAATTTAGCGTTATGCGACAGGCTACTCAGGCAAGTGCTCTCTATTAGTCACCAACTCATTGCCAACGAAAGTTTCTATCTAATAAACATCAGCCCAGAATCCAAGCTATTTTTACTGAATCTTTATTGAGAGTGATTAGTATATAAATCATCTTAGGGCAACATATTGAACTGATTGTAGCGCTGGATGAACAGTCAGCAGAAATTTCCTGCGAGGCGTTACTACTCGACAAGAGCTACTGCAGATAATTGCCTTTGGCTCATTCTTTACTGAATTTAGTAAGAATTAAGCTATTTCACTCCAAGTAATTACTTTTTACGATGCTAGCCACGGACGAGGTGAAATTGCAAGTTGCATCTAACAAGTTGTTCACATCATCAATAGAGGCACTACCACTCGGAAAAAAAATCCAGGTGGAAAATGAAAACTCAAAAGGCCCAAGTTGACGAGTTGGAAACTTTTGCGAGACCCAAAGGAATCGTCATATGACGTAAATAGAGCTCGCTATGGAGTTTAGTCGCTGGGGCGCTGGGTTTAACGCTATTAAAACTGCGCTCAAAGACAGAGGTAACTCCTGGAGCTTTTCTCGTCCAAATCCCTCTCTCTACCTATATCCGAGGTCATCAAGGTAGAAAAGTTAGAGTCAGCGACTTTATCGAGGCAAATCCTGGATTGCAATTCATGCAAGGCAACGCACCGCCACATAAAGCAGCCTCTTCACGCATAAAAATTAAAGGGTTAGAAACATTGAGCCCAGAAACTGGCCTCCTTATTCCCTAGAACTCAACCCTATTGAGGCTGTATCGAGCGAGATAAATGCTTAGTTATATTGATAATCAATTTTCTGATCTCGAATGGGTGGGAACGATCTTCGGATGAGCTTCGCGCTATTTTGCAGGAAGCATGGGACTCTATAAGTCCTCATTCTTTGCAAAGTCTCATTGAAAGTATGTGAGCGAGATGTTAGGCGGTGATTGAAGTTGGTGGGGAAGCAACGAGATACTGATATATTTTGATGCCTAGTCACTAGCCTGAAGTATAGTCGTATTTAGCGTGCAATCTGCAATAATTAATATTACCAGATTTTGCATAGTCTCATGAAAACTCCAAGGTCCTCCCTTTTAAAATTCGCGATTTTGAGTGCTCGTAATACAAAAATCTTGGAGTATCCCTTCTATAGTAGGACTTGATAAATTATTTTTCTAGAAATTTGTATGACGGGACCCTGATCAAAAAGTGGGTTTGACATTCAGCACCCATCAATGAGAGTATGGCAAAGCCCCAGTCAAAAATTGACTTCCATGTGTCGCAATTTCGTGTAATTCGGTATAAAAATTTCATGGTCTTCGACTCAAAATTGGAGTATTCTCAAACAGTTGTTCTAAACTAATCCATCAATCACTGTTACATGAATTGCTGCATAATTAAGTGTTTAAAAATTATCTAATCGTTACTATGGTTACGGATTAAGTGATTAGCGTCAATGAGAGCAACATACATATAATTAAGGGGGTCAGTATAATGGGAATCATTGAATCCCCCCTCACTGCATTCGTGCTAGTAATGAGCCTTAGGAATTAGAAATATATGCACCTGTAGCCCCTCGACTACCGATGAAATAGCCGCCTATAAGTTTCAAATATCTAGACATTAACGCAAAATCAAAGCCCTCCGTATTGTCTTTCAAAAAACGACTAAAGTATATGGATTACAAATATGAAATCGTATCGATGTTCCATGAGGAAAGAATATTTATCTACCCTCCCCGATGAAGTTATCCAGCACATTCTTTTCTCCTGCAATCCACGCGACATTTTCCTAAACGTTCAAAATGTTTGTCAGAGACTTCGCAGACTCAGTAATGAACCTTTATTATGGCGGCACTTCTGTAAGGTTGGATTCCGCTACTGGGATACGAGGCATCAAATACGAGAGAAATTTCTTGAGCCTGTCGGAGGTGTGGATTGGAAAGACCTTTACAGCTATCGCCGAGAGATTGATTGGAAAGTAACTCGACTGCTCGATAGTATTCTCTGCAAACAAGTAGATAGGATCTCCAAATATCATGCAATTGCTGAGTTTGGTTATGATGCAAAGGATACATTACTGTACCACTGTCACGTAAACGAGAATGTCCCTGACGCCTTATCTAGAAGGTTTGTCATGGTCTTGAGAGAATTCAGGTTTTCTGACCAGCCATTAGATACTATGCCAAATCTATCCTCGATCATCTCCATCGAGGAAAAGCTTTAGAAGAATGGCGAAGCATTCTAAACGGTAAATGCGTTTCATTGGAGAGAGCTTTAGGCTCCTACGATTTGTTCGTGCTGCACGACCATCACGGTGACCTTTTAGAAGTTGGACTTCCTTCCACCTTACACAATTGATTAATTTGCTTCACTAACATTTCAATCAGATAACCGAGCTGTTTAATGAGATAACTGAACAGTTTCTTGCAGAGCATCCTGGCGTCGATAAATTACCTACAAAAGCGAAGGCCTTAGCAACCACTATCTTTCTTAGGAAGCGGAACCTTATCGGCTTCCCTTGTGACACAGCACGTCCAAACTTAAAGGAAAACTACATTGGGGCTGTTCTACAAAATTCAGATCATAGATCAATACCTCTGATATCTCTTGTTATATACTGTGCTTTGGGTAATAGAATCGGTCTTGATGTACGCATCTGTGGTATACTTAGCTATGTATTTGCCATGGTATTCCCACAGCCAGGTGAAATAATGGAAGTTATAGACAGAAAACTGGATACAACACCATTGTACCTTGATCCATACCAATCAATGGAAGAAGTTTCGCTCCAATCGCTCCAATCTATTCTATCAGATTTTGGGATTCCGCCCATACATCACGACAAATTCTTGTCAGAAATTACTATCCAAAATGTGATATTACGCCTATCTAGTGCGATTTTGGCTACAGTTCGTGAATACCGGGCCCGTGATGGAAATTTACAGAGCGACGCCCATTCAACTTTGAGCCCTTTTGCAGACATTGAGAACGCGAAATACTCAGCGCTCTGGGCAGATTTAATGCTAACAAATTACTTCAAGCGTATGACCAAGCAACCACGAACACAACTTGTTCCGGTCATACTTCAAATGTTTGAAACAACATATCCAATGGACGGTGCATTCATAGAGAAGCATATCCTTCCATTCTACAATAACATTCAAAGCCCTACCCGTAGTCAAATTGAACAAGCTTTACGTATAGTTCGGACTGCAGATCGAACTCCTAAACAGGTTCGGCTCCGTCGCCCTGAGATGGGCCTCACAGTTACGTATAAAATTGGGCAAGTCTTCCGCCATAAACGTTATAAGTATACAGCAGCAATTATTGGATGGGACCTAGAGGGTACTATGAATTCTGATTGGCTACCTCACGGTGATGTTATCTCCCACCGAGGAAGTAGACACCAAAACTTCTATCAAGCGCTGTAAGTACTCGTGTGTTGTGTACTCTCTCACTAATCAGGTGATTTATTTAGCGTAGATGACACTAGCATTCGTTACGTTGCAGAAGAAAATATTGAAATCATTGAACCTCAATACCCTGTGACACTAATGAGCACGGCAGGAAGATATTTCAAACGCTGGGACCCAAAGAGTCATACTTTTATATCCGGAATCAGAGACGAGTACCCAGATGATTAGACATATTGTCTACCAGGGGGGATCTTAAAGATATTGACTCCCCCCCTGCACACTGGTATTTCATCTCGCCTATCGAATATCATGACTAACCTCAAATAGTCATATTTCGATCCGATATCACATTATTTTTCCAATTTATCATAGGGACTCGGGTAAAGCATATACTGTCTGCGATTCTCAAGCCATTCATGGATTAAAAATTGAGCAATTTTATAACGTTGCGCTGAGATAATGTAGAGAAGAGAGCAAATTTTCTAATTTATGAGCTGGCCGATTAAAGTGATTGCTCATCATGTTAACAACTGCTTTACTAATATTTCTATAAGAAAAGGAGTCTTACTGCAACATGCAGAATACATATCACCATCTCAGGAAGCTGAAAAGATTTCAGCCTCGAAAAGGATATGGATATCATAAGTGAAAGCAACTTCACTCAATAAAACCAGCAGCCCCTAACCAATTCTACTAAAATATATGTGGATTCGATTAAGATCCAAAATCCTAGGGGTTTCCGGTTAAAAATGATCTTTCCAGCAATCAAATCTTGATTCACTTTTTCAATGTTCTATGGACATAAAATTTGGAGGATCCTTGGGGTATCAATCGCATGTGACATATCGTAATGACATAAGAAAAATATAAATTATATCTACTGACGCTCAAATGGTACTTCTCTGTACATACCAAAAGAATGACAAGTTTGTGTAAGTCAAGACTCCGGCATTTTCCTTATCTTTCTGTTATGTAGCTACAGCTTAATACCAAGTAGGCTCCCGCTTATAAACACAGTATCCTAGGTACCCCTACATCTTGTATCATAGAACGCCTGCTGAATTTCCGAAAAAAAGTGAAAACGGGGTTTTTTCGTCGGGATACAAATTGCCTTAACAAGAGAAGACAAAGCACTTTTATGCTCACGACTCATAATTGTATTCCATGGCACCATCCTTGTCTTAGATTTTCCGACGATAAATCAATCTGAAAGAACTTTCTGAGTTACATCCAAGTGTCCTGATATCATGCGAGACTGAAATGCTGAATTTTTAATTTATTTTTGAGATATTATTGAATGGTCAATAATTCGAATTGGCGTATATTTCGACGCATCTGAGTTATAGATTGGGGAACGTCAAGAAAGTGTAAAGGTTTTCTATTGAGATATTCGAGAGACAATTGTGCTATCCAGTTTGCAAGCTTTTAGTTGATATGCTATGCAATCGACACCACTTTATGTAAAGCGCTTCAATTTTTAGATCGTAAGAGCTCTAAATCAATTCAGTGATTCTTCATGTGTATCATTGTCACAGTAAATATCTCGATATAGATAGTAAGATAACTGCTTTGTAATTTGCTAGCAAACCTTTCTGTGAGTGGCGTCGCATGATAAATGACAAGTCTTCTTACCTGATATTGTGGCATTTTATTATTATCAACCAATTTTGCTTCCGGGAAAAAATCATTGAGCCAAGGGTCAGTGTACAGGTGAACTCAAGTGTGTTTAGAAAAGTTTAATGCTTGCCGGAAAAAGCATTATCGGTGAAGTTATATACAGAGGGCAATTAACCGGAGTCGAAACCCCAATCCTCATCATCCATCTTTATAGCCAGTAATAAAGCCACAGAAATCGTACTATTTCCCTGTACATCAACGCTCGATTGGGCCAACTAGGCACGAGCAATTCTCAATTATTCACAGTATTTCTGGCATTATACTCTTCATGAAAGGGGACCCCTATCTGAGTTGTGGGAGTGTTGTTATATGGACAGATAATGCTAGATATAACCATCTCATGCAGTAGTAGTGTCTAGCCAATGGGAGACTATTGCAACTAATCTTATATGAATTTCTCACGCTCGCATCTCTCACGGCTCCTGGTTTGATATTATAGGTGGGTATTAGAAAAGAAGATTATATTCTACATGTAATTGAGCTCAACTAATCTTCGTTAAGGGCAAATATATCACTTGGATCTCAAATTGAATACTAGGGAGGGAGGTTAGGAATACCGCTCGCTTATAGTGTGGTAACGTCCCGCACGGGTATATCGACCAACCCACTTTTCCACCACCTTACCCACGTAGATAGGCATCTATAATTGAAGCTAAACAGCCACCCACACTTATGATAACTATCCAACTACTTAGTTGTTGGTTCTCTTGATAATTCTGAAGCGCAGCTTCATTGTGACCTATTTTACAATACTGCTGGCAATCTAAGCTGTCTGCTCCTCCCGAGCTTCCATGACTGTCTTTTCAATCTCATCCTTCCGGATAAATCTTATAATAGGCTGAGGCCTAATGCGCTTACTTTTTCGAGCTTGTAGGTCAACAATTGTCTGTTGATAGACGTCCACATCATGTTGTAGTCCTGGAATAGTGGTGCTATCCTGATCAGTCTTATCATGAATCTCCTTGAAAATGCTCCGGGCACTCCGATCACTCAATTCCTCAAGATCAGAAGCTGATCTTTTCGATGAAGCATCTTTAGGTGTTGCTCTTACCACCTATAGCTGTCCTAAAGACTCAGGTATTGTTTCCTTCAGCTGTGGATCGCCCAAAACCCTTCTTAGGTTGTATGGAACAATGCCTGCTACCTTGAAGCTTTATTTCATGTTTATTGCTGTAATCATCTGAGGTCTTGCTCTAGCATATATCTCGACAAAATTCTACTTTTGAACAATACTGTTGTCGTCCAAACTGCTGAGTAATTCCACCACTTGGTGGATTTTTGTTTTCACAGAGGAGAACACACACAGATCAAGAAGTTGGGTCATATGAGAGGTGAGGGCAGGTAGATAGAAAATATAATTGTTGTTATTCCATGCGTGTAACGTAAATTCACTTGTACAGTGTGATCCATACCCATATAAAATAAGGAGACGCCATTCAAATGGGTTGCGGGGTTGAGTAAAGGGAATGAACACCTCTTGCAATCACTTCAGCTAAATCTCGTTTGAGGTCCATCCATTCTCACTATTAGCGATCCGCCAGTGTTTGATATCGTATCGGTAGATTCCAAGTGAAACCAGTTGCTTGGGCGCATTTACCCTTGAAAATAAGAACTGGAGGCGTTGACTGGCCCCCAGCACCTATACATTCAATAATTGACACCCATTCTCGATTTCTAGATAATTTTTTAAATGTCGTTCTCTTCATCGCTTTAGCAGCTTCGCCCAAGATCTTCGTATTCTGCGGAGCGCCAAGATTGGTTCTATGCTCATCTATATTGTAGGGGTTGCAGGTCTTGACGCTTTACTGTGCTGTGACATCCTTTGTAAGGTCAAAGTATTAAGTGATTCCCTCAGCTGAGCTTGCATTGGCTCTCGATGCATCAATCTTACATCCAATAAACGACTTAACTGTGGAGTTGCGCTTGAACAAGCTGTATTTCCAGTTGACTCCAACCTTCTCAGGAATGACCAGGAGATTAGCCATGTGCTCTACCTTCTTATGTGATGGAGCAAGTCCCTTGCGGTCTTCTTCTATTATCCACCTTGCAAGCCAATTCTTCTTGACGAGGACATACCTCTAGACGCTCTTGATGTGCTACTGATTGGGGTTGGTGACCATTTTTCAATCGGGAGTTTAATGTGGACCTAGGAATGCCATAGGCTGCAGCAACTGCACGTAAAGATCGTGAGCCAGGGGAATTGAGTTCAGAAAGAGCAGCTTGTACGTCAGCTTCAATCGCCATCATCAAACCACAGAAAACAAGTAATAATTGGCTAAGTTGAATGACTTCAAATCTACAGAGCTAACTAACTAGGGCTTGGGTGGTGGAAAAATGGGTTGGTCGAAATACCCGTGTGGGACGTTACAGTTTGGCTTGAATCAGAGAGGATCTTAGAAATAGACTCAAATATTCACAGACTAAGAGAATATAACATATATATTACCCTATTGTTTCTTTAGCGCTGGGTAGAGTAAGTACTTTAGCCATAAATTATTATATTGTAATATACACGACTTACTCCAATTGGGGATGTAATTTACAACTTTCGCTCCTGCAGCATAACAGGTGTGGTGTGTGGTTATTTGAGCGACCCAAGCTTCTTCCCACGATTATTGGCAGATAGCTTTCTCTGAAATACGAACTTTCAGTGCCTTGAATATGACAGGAGGTCACTGTAAATATCGCCGAAATTTAGGTGTAGCATTTGATTCTCTTCTGAGTACACTGACGTCATCTCAAAGATATTTTTAGAAGCCAATTATTGACTAGCGCAGCTTATCTTATCAAGACGCGGAATTTATCCACGCGTCAAAAACAACTCGCTGACCGACGGATAACTGCCATTCACGAGAAGGTTATGCCATGAGCGGGACACCTCGTCTGCGGTCGTCGTATCCAACGACACCCAAAAACTCCTCAGGGACGAGTAAAGATGCAACTGATGCGAAAGATGCGAAAGATGCTCCTTGGAACGATAAAAAGTTCAGATCATCGCTTCCTGATCTCCCTCAGGCCCCAATAGTTGTTGGGTCCAGCTCCCCGGTTATTCCAGTACATCTGATCGATGCTCCAAGCCAGCGTATGTACGTCTCTATGCTTTACGCATCTCTTTGGGCATATCGTCTCTATGACTGGTGGTCTCTGATAGAGGAAGATGCTACATCTATCACTCTTTTCGTCAAGTGGTGCTCCATTGATATTATTTTTCTATTTGGAGTGCCATGCTTGCGAATACCATGGATGGAATGGTCAGATTCAATGTCTGTAATAGCTTCTCTTTGTCATATATTTTTAAATGGGCTATTCATGTTTCGTGTCCAAGTAAGCTCTTCAATCCTGAGTGTGACGCAAAAGGCTAACCCGAAAAAGCTTCCCATCGAAGGTTGGCTACTTGCCTTTATGAAAACGTTATTCGACCGCGAGCTATCCATTTCTGAGAACAGCGTTCGCCCTTCAAGTGTTCTCCATAATGCTTCTCTGATTATGGGAAAGCAAATTATCAATATTTTACCAGAGGGGTAAGCAAATTTAGTTTTATGCCACTTAGACCTCCAATAGCTTAAGAGAAAATAGATCTGTCACTATGAATCCGGACCGTTTGCCATTCTGTTTGGACTCAAGCCATCTGGTTGCTAATATACCACTCTATTTCAACCAGACGATACCAAAGCACGTTGAACTGCTCAGATTCGATTTTGATACTAATACAAATGAAACTATCATTCTTTCCCAAAAAGAAATGAAAAATGGACGGACTATTTATGATGAGAGCTTAATTTCTATGCTATATTCAGCTAAAAAGCCTGGATTGTACCGCCTGCACAAGGTGATCGATAATACAAAACTGGAAGTCCAACGTCGAATGTCTGATACAATAGTAGTAAAGTGTCCTAGAGCGGTAGTTAAATCCACTTCAAAAAACAAATGCCTTGGCGATCTATCAGACCTCACAATAGACATTTATGGCACCCCACCACTTAAAGTAGTTTACAGCCGTACAGCTAACGGTGATAAAAGCGTGCATCACTTTCAAAGCATTCAACCAGATAACTTTGTCTCACCTCTCGTCGGCTCTTCCAGCACCACTCTGGTGGACCTTGATAAACAAGATGTCTCATGGGGTAAATCTTACCACATTTCTGTACCTTTAAATGAGTCTATGATGGCTCCTGGCCTATGGCTATATTCAATTGATCAGATTCACGACGCCGCCGGAAATGTTGCAAATTTCTCTATTAGTCCTGGAACTGGGGGTGATGACGGGGAATATACATATCCTAAAGGTGTACACTTAGAAAAAACATTTACTGTTCATGAACGTCCCATGACTTACTTCAGATTTTGTGATCCAAGAAATCCCTTGATGGTTGCAAGAGGTAATTCAAAGATGATGCCAGTCGAGTATACAGCTGCGCCTCTTCGTCAGTCTAGCCGACATGCTCATGAAAGCCCTTCTGATACCTCTCACTCGATCAGCTGGAAATTCTCACCGCTCGGTACCTTAACTAAAGCCGGTGATCATAGTGAAGCTGCAGTAACTGAAGATTTCTCTGCCAGATCTGCCGATCATCATCCTATTATTCATGAAGAAGGATTATATACAATAATAGGTGTAAGAAGTAAATATTGTGAGGGCATCATCAAAGAGCCAGCTTCTTGCTTACTCTTAAATCCACCGGAGCCTAAATTAACAATTTCTGCCAAAAATATTAGTGATACATGCGCTGGAAATTCTATCGGTTTGCTAGTCGATTTGAACCTCATTGGCTCACCGCCATTTATTGTACGCTACGATGTCACGTCACTGGCCGGCACCGAATCAAATCATGTTGAAGTACATGCTTTGCGACATCAACTAGAGCTTAGACCATCTGACGCTGGTCACTTCAAATATAAATTTACGTCAATTGATGACCAAGTTTACAAAAATCGGAACTTGCGAGAAGATAACTTAGTTTTAGAGCAAGATGTCAAGCCACCAGCATTCGCTGAGCTAAGATATCCTCCGCGAGCTATAGAAGCTTGTATAGAAGAACCTGTTCAAATAGGTGTGAGACTGTCAGGTGAAAAGCCATTCGTTTTAACGTACGAAATAATCCATGACGGCAAGAGAAAAAAATCAAGAGTTGATAACATTGATTCATTTGCTTATACTATCACAACCGACCCGTTACTCCAAGGTGGCGATTATATCTTATCTCTTACTAGTGTTGAGGATAAAACTGGATGCAAAATTTTTCTCACTAGTGAAGCCCAGTTTACTGTTCGTCGTCAAAGACCAAAGGTTGCATTTGGTAAGCTCGAGGGACGCTTTAAAGTGATTGCAGTAGACGGTAAACAAGTTGAAATACCTCTTCGACTGTCAGGTAGAGCACCATGGTCTATCAAATACCGTATGACAGAAGACTTAACTGGCACGATCATGGAAAAGATAGCAAGGTCAACCAATGATATGCTTAAAGTTAATCAAGGAGGCAGGTACGAGATAATTGAAGTCTCTGATGATCAGTGTCCCGGAACAGTCGACCCTATGGCATCATCATTCGAAGTTGATTTGTTCCCAAGACCCCGAGTCAAGCTGGCTGACACTAGTCTTATTCAACAAGATGGCGAGAAATT
This sequence comes from Podosphaera leucotricha, assembly GCA_013170925.1. NCBI lineage: Eukaryota > Fungi > Ascomycota > Leotiomycetes > Helotiales > Erysiphaceae > Podosphaera > Podosphaera leucotricha. The sequence goes on along the minus strand of JAATOF010003145.1, from coordinate 1,776 downwards.
TGTCAAACGAGAAGATTGCGAAGGTGATATTGACTCCGTCAAAATCAACCTTCTCGGTAAGTATTCTAAATTTTATTTTCTTGCTCCTGAAACTTATTCTTAATAGGATCACCACCCTACAATGTTAAATATCAGATTCGCCATACTTCTGATCATGGCTCTGGCTCAATCATAAATAAAGAATTCGAAGCTGCCTTAGGTACAGCCACAATTCCGATGGATACTTCTAAAGCTGGAAAATATGAATATAGATTCTTCGAGCTTTCAGATGCATTATACGATCATGATGCACAGAAATTCTCGCCTCTCATTCTTGAACATAATGTAAACAGAAAGCCAATGGCATATTTCCTGAAGCCTGGACAGTCCTATAAGTACTGTCATGAAGAGCTTTATGGGGATGAAGTTATCCCAATCAAACTTGAGGGAATTCCACCATTCAGCCTTGAAGTTGACATAAAACACCAAAGCAATTCACGGCCAGAGACCGTAAATATTGCAAATATAGAAACAAATGATTATGAATTTCAGATTCCTCATCGTGTTCTCTCTCTTGGGATTCATCATGTTAGTATTCGCAAGGTTCAAGACTCTCACGGATGTCAGCAAAAAATGGATTATGGGACATCCCATGTCCAAGTCCAGGTTCACAATGTACCTACTATATATCCAGTTGATTCCCGTACAGATTATTGTGTTGGCGACCGAATTTCATACACTCTTTCCGGAGTTGCTCCATTTGAAATATTTTATGACTTTGAAGGGGTTCAGAAGAGAGCTAAGACTACGACTACTACATTTAAGCGTTTTGCGGAAAAACCTGGCATTTTTACGATAAATGCAGTATCAGACAAGGCAAGCGAATGCAAAGCAAAAACAAATCTTGTGAAAGTCATCCATGCGATGCCAAGCGTCAGAATAAGCAAGGGCCGACAACTTGAGATCGATATTCATGAAGGAGCAGAGGCAGAAATCCTGTTTGAATTTTCAGGAACACCACCTTTCCAATTTACGTACACTAGAAGTACCAATGTACGAAAAGGACAAAAATCTCAGGTACTTGAGACAAGGCATGAAAAATCTGATGACTTTAGCAAGACGATCCGCTCGTCTCAGGAAGGAACATATGAAGTAGTATCGATTAAAGATAAGTTTTGCTCATTCTCAACTCAGGACTCAGGGAGACGAAAGTAAAAAGTACCTTTTTGGCTGCTGGGTATATTTTTTTCGTCTTAACACTGGGATCTCATCAAAGCGTGGCGTCGGTTGGTCTCGTTTATCTGCTTTTAAAGTAATATAGTGTATATTATTAGGGGTTATGTACAATTTATGATTGATTTGGGGGATTCTGACGCCTTACTAGATCGAGAAAGGTATTCTTCCAATTATGAAATATTTGTAACGAACCGGTATCATCTCTCGCTCAAATAATAGTGCACAAGCCAATATTTGGCGGATCGCATCGCTGTGATGTATGGATGTTTGCTGTGAAAGCGAAGCAGGTGAAGGAACTCGCATACGTATCTCTGCTCTTTTCTATTCTGCTAGGATATGTTAGATGACTCAGTAGTTCTTGACTGTCACTCCAAAAGGATTCACATGTATCTGAGTCGAATTTTCTAATCGTGCGGTCTAAAACTACTGTTGTAGGTTCCCCTTCTCGTCAAAAACCGCCTTACACAAATACTACAAAGACTGGTGTCCGTACGCCACGCCGATAATATTACAATTAAAGGTTAAACTATGTGACGGCTGGTAAGCCGGTGTAGTTCCTGT
>JAATOF010003140.1:0-10000 GCA_013170925.1 Podosphaera leucotricha | reverse complement strand
TGAATTCTACGGGTAATTATTGACTCAAATGGCTACTCGTCATGGGTCAATGTATCTGTGATCTTAGGTTCGTGGCCAAAGGGGATAGGAGCACTGTAAAAGGTGTGGCCTGAGCCAGAGAGGAGCCCTAGTGTATTAAAAGTCTTGGACTCAAGATAGCACGAACAAATCAAACAAAAAAACAAGCGTATTTGTTAAATAGTAGAGGCATGATTTACAGAAAATCCCCACCAAACCTTAAATATTTTTGTATGGCAAAAAATACAGGACGTAAATAATAAATGAAATATTATCCAACTATGAATGCGATTTGTGCAATATATACCGTGCCGCCAGGGCTAGCAGGGTACAAGCTCACTCCAAGGATTTTCAAGGACATACATATCTTAGCTAGTCTGAAAGCTAGCGATATTTCATAAATATTGCCTGAGGCATTTTAGTTAATTATTTTGAACGATTCGGATTATTCGCTGCAATTGCATGTCGCCGTCGCCCACACGATTACAACTATTTTCATCACCGTCATTATCATCGCTTTATTATGAGCCTAAATACCTATGCCTTAAAGGACCTCAGTGGAAGTTACATGGTAAATCATTTTCACAATCTTAACAATTAACCTACTAGATTCATTTATGAGTCGACCACAGACTACTGTTCCAGCGTCTCGTCCTTACGGGAAACGTTTATCGCGAGATAAATGTACTAAGGTTAGTCAAATGAATGTAAATATAACAGCAAGTTCTTTCCAAGTCGGGCTTTTCACATAAACACGTTGCTCACTGGGAAGCAGAACACGGCTCACTCCACAGAAGCCACTTGGGGAAAGATTAAGACAAATTATGCCAAACTTATAGCCTCTATATTCCCCCAGACCTTCACCCAATTGAAGCCGTCTGGGACTGGATGAAAAACTGCATTCAGATTCACTACACGTATTTGGGCATAGGGAGGCAACAATCACAGGCTGAGTTACGCCAGAGGCTCGGGAAAATATATCGCCAGAAGATTTTCTGGAACTGATCGGTATGCTATCGAGATGACAGGCAGCTCTAGATGCTAAATGGGTGAAAAACCAGACCTAAGATAGTTCTTTGGCACTTATACTTCCTATAAAATACATAATACATTTGGCGCCAAGGAGACTCACCTACATTCTTTACACGGCTAGTGCTTTTGTTGATCATTCCACTACAAGATTAGACGAAGCTTAGTTATCCCAGTTTGACGCTAAAGTACCCTGCAAAGCCCGCTTTTTTTGACAGTGCTACATTCGTAGCCCTAGAAGTATGGTACAGGAATATAGGGGTGAAATTAACTTCCACGCGAATTTACAAAGCTTATCGGGTCAATCTTATTATGAATACGGAAACTATCTACCACGTGTTGGCATTAACCCCAGCTAGTCTAAAAGCTGAAAATTATTGCCTGAGATATCAGGACGAGAATCTTTCCCAGCAAGCTGTGCGTAAATTACATATCTCAGTTCCCGTCAACATTCCATATTCCATAGTCTTAAGGTCGTCCCCATACTTAATATAGATGAGTGGTAATATCTATTCACAGTACCTTTCCACAATGATAAAGAGCCATTCATTCTCATGAACTAAAAAGGGGACTTTATTTCCCTCGTTAAAAGAGCCCTAAAACATCCGCCCAATCTATATTCGGAATATCAGAGTGAGGACCTTGGAGTTACGATAAACTAAGCTGAATCTGAAAAATTTTATTGCTAAATACGCGATAACTACAACTAAATGCAAGGCTGGAGATAATCATAGAATGAATAAATCCTCAAGAGATTCACTGCCAGAAATCTCCATGTTAATGTCACGCACACATCCGATGAGATGAGATATTGCAAAAAAATAGTATACATAAAGTTCCATGCTTCCTCTGTATTAATCGAAGCGTACCGAAAAATCGTTCCTGCCTTTTTAAGGGTAGGATAGCACTTTTCAACGTAATTTCTCTCTCTGTACAGCCTCTTTGGGTCTGAGGGAGTTTATGGGCTCGCTATTTCCAGCCCTTAAAGTTCCACCTATAGAAACTACCTCATGTGGCGGGTCGTTCGTTTTCTGGCAAAAGTTGACATCTATGATCCGCCTCCTTTTAAGTCAGCAACACGAGGAGCTGTATCCCCCCCAAGATCAAACAAGACCCTTCCTGAGATCTATGAGAACTACTCCAAAACATAGGTGGAATTTCATTTAATCATATCGACAAGACAGGCGTATTCGAGATGTTCTTTGTTGGCCATCTGGGATCTAATTAATGAAAGGGAGCTACATACCTTCCTCGTTACATAGGCAAGCAGAAATCTCGATGTCTACCGCCACTTACTCACATCTAATTAGTTCTAAGGATCCAACTACTATGGTTAAAAGTCTAGGGTCGGTGATTCAGGGCCCACTCCAACCGTTTTTTCTGTTGGCCTCGGAAATGCGGGGCTTTGCCCGAGACAAACACCTAGAGTAATCTCTTTCTTTGAGCGCACTTTTGATAGCTTATACGCCGGCACCCCAACGGCTAAATTTCGTGGCAAGCACTATGTACGTGATCTAGCGATTTCTTCGACACTTGGGCCTGGTTGAGTTCTCGTCTTTCACCTGGATAGTTTCTGGGCATGAAGTATCTCAAGGTGATTTTCTATTATGCTGACTTTTGGTGATGATCAGAAAACAATCAGTCAGATTTTTGGCTGATGTTTCTTTGTTAAAACTTGATGATGGCGGTAAATCGTCAATGGGTAATGAACGAGATGAGAGTCTGGACGTTAGAATTTGCAGCTGTCACACGCCGACAAATTTAGCTCGTAAAAAATACTAGGGTTGTATTCTATGTGAACTTGTGAACTCTTATCGACAGGGATCACGCTTTCGACATTCACAACCCTTGCAGGTGATTTATTACCCATAACCCCCTGTATAAATTAAACGCTCCAGAGCCTGTTAAAACGGCCCCTGAATTAATTTTTTCTACCAAGATGAAGCCTAAAGTTGCACACTGTTAACTTTGAATCTTTCACGTAATGAATTAATTGGTTGTTCGCATAACAAAATCAAGCAATCAATTACGGCTCTTATACATGAAGAATGTTCTTTTTCTCGATGATAACCTTCTCCGTTTCGCCATTTAATGAAAATAATTGGTCGAACTGCACTTTATGTCACTGACAATAATTTGCCAAGATGTTTGCTAGTTTGATTCCTCTTTTGGGGCTTCGTGAGTTGCCACTTAACTCGGACCGGTCCGCACTATAGAGAAATTGTCCAGGTTGACTTAATGCATATACAATTACATGATTGGTGGGACCGATTTACTAAGTCCAGATCTGATGTTGCGTTTGTGCAGGCCGCAACACACTGCCAAAATCACTTTGAAGTTGCACAAGAAGGAAAATCCGAGCAGACTACCTGCATTAGATATGGTTAGTTTCCTCCAACGAGAGTCAAGGGACCTTCCTGTGGCTGTTTAGTCGATACCTCAAGTGGTCGTAGCCACTATAGCGCCCTAAAGAGGATTGATGCCCAAGAATATGGTCTTTATGAATGATTTTCACAGGCATCATAGCTATAAGAGAAAACTTTACTCAGTTATCTCCGAGACGGCCTTCTGAAACTGCGGTCTTTTCGGCAAGCATTTTTACTGGACCCAGGTCTTGGTAATCCCAGAGTCAATCAAACAAGTTTCAGTTTAGCTTATCGCCTAATTGCTCAGTATTTCTGAACCGATGTGTAAGATAACCGTATCGATTGAATAAGCGTTTGTTTATTGTATTTAATAGAAAAACAGATAAGCTTTATATTCACAAATAACTTGTAGTAGCCAAATTAAAAGAATATTAAACTTAAAAGCTATAACGACTCATTACTGACATTAATTGTAAGCGTTCTCTAATCTTCTATCTTGGAGAACGACAACTCTTCCGTATCTGTGCTGTCTGGTTTTCTGACTCTTGGCAGAAATCCTGCTTTAAAATATCTTGAATTGACTATTAGAGTTCAGTATATCAAGATGAATTGGGTCAAGATAAAAGAGGAATTTACAATCCCACACTATCTGAAGCTTGATGTACAAAGGTAAACAAAGCTTTTTTTTGAACTCAAGTACTCAGGATTTTTCGACAAACTCGGATGCATATGCTCATGAAACTGTATTTTTGGTCAGAGATTGATCTAGCGATGAAATAGACTAGTAAGACAAGACTTAGATTCCAAAGACGTTTATATTAGTCTGCTGGGGTATTTTACTTCGAAGCTCTGGTCTAGATGTTGTCGCACTGTCTTATTTCTGATTGTTTATCGCAGATTTTTAAGCTCTGATCTTCGTTGATCATCGGGCTCTTACCCCAGTATTAAAAGCTTTCGTTAACTTCATAAGAAGCCTTGATTAAGATATGAATAAACTTTTTGCTTGAAATTTTGGGAGACCTAGAGAAGGAGATCCTCCAGAGTACCCCGTCTGTAGTTAATCTCAATCTATTACTCGTCTCCACTCAGCCTCAAAAATAAGCTAGTAACGAGCTGAGTATGAATAACTTGATCTCTGGTGCTATATGTAGAAATTGATTGTGTGACGCCTTAAATTTATGTCTAACACCAAAGTCGGTTTCTGATTTAGATTGCAGCATCTCTAAATATAAATTAGAGGCACCAAGAGCTTCAACAGGTCGTTTCAAAACAGGTGAGGTCATGAGTCCAGCAACATCATAGATCAGACTCGAGTAGAGCAGTTGGGAAGGAATCCCAGTCAACGTTGAAGGAGTGCTGATTTTCTTCTTGCCAATCCTCCAACTTGGCTAAAATCCAACAACTATTGGTTTTGGAGCCAAGGATTGATTCTCTATCAGTGAGCGGCCCCACAACTGCGCGAAAGAAGAACTACCCTGTATGACTGGCATAAGCGATAGACTTACGCAATAGAATACTTCAGATCTTATAGGCACCGTAGCAATGTCTCAAGGTCAGAAGTAGTTTGACATTGCTAACGTAATTTGGAACTTGTCTGCATAAGTCAAGCACGCTGACTAGATGGCGCATCAAGAACAAGTGAAATAAAATTCCCAAAACATAATAAATTACCCGAGCAAATTTGATACTTTATGAACAATCAGCGGTGAGAATTTGTGAAGAGTCGCCCAAGGAGTGAGCAAGGCGGAGAGTATTCCATTCGAATAGAGCAATGCCAAGGAGTGAAGGATCTATCTCATCCGGTCGGTTCCTGTGGTACAAATTTAAGGGAATAATTTTTCTAGAAGAGAAGTGGGTAGGTAGGTGCTCATGTGAACATTGCTGCCCAAAGGTAAATTAGGGGGTGATTTCACGTCGTTGAAGGGGGGTTTGTATGATATAATAAGATGAAAAATAAGACATAAAATAGGACTGACGATGAAGGAAATTTGAACCGAGTCAAACCGAATTCCACAGCAAGTTGTTTTACCTTATCCAAACAAAAAATATGATGGATCTATGAAAGCGGAACGTTGTTGTTTCACGATGAAGGGAACAAACATAATGGGGGAAATGAGCTAATCTATTGGGGGAAGTTCGTTTACCTTGGAAATATTATATAAAAAGTTAAGCTTGGCGTTTTATGATAATTAAGGTAATTAGTACTAATGAGTACTAATACTAATTAGTTAGTTCCAAATTAGTCAAGACGTTCGGTTCGCTAAGGATCTACTCACTCACTTTCCTTCCAGCCTAACCTCAATAATCCTTGAGTAACTCAGTACCTTAGGAAAGGGAGGGGAGGGGAGTGGAGGGTGGAAAAGAGAAACCCTTGTCGTTGCCTGGTCAAAAAAAATAACATCGGCTTTCACGTCTACTACTTACTATAGCATCATCATCCTGACCTTAACCCGGCATACATAACCTGCAGCCCATCTTTTATTTTTCTTGGTTTAATTTTTTCATTTTAGTAACTTCCCCCCTCTGTCTCTACTTGACAAATTTCCAACGACAAGCACTCACTCCCCCATAACCTATCCATCTTATCAACCTCGCAATTTCTAGCTCCTGATTCCCCTGAAATTGATACACAAGTTTGGCTGAATTAGGAAATACCCGCGAATCTCCTTCACTCGCCTATCGGTCATCCGCCATATCCGGGGTAGTTGATTGTCGACAGCACCTCTGATCACAATCCAAAGACATATAATATAGTAACTTTCGTAGAGAATCGTCCAGCGAGAAAAATTTTCCAAAGGAACCTCATAATGGCAGATAGACATAGCAGACGCCCTGCTCACTCACGGTCACCTCCTGGATTCAATTCTTCTCGTATCACCCTCCCTATCAACCTTACTGGCAATCCAACTACTGAGGTTCATCTTCATACTGTGCCTACATCGCGGCGAGAAGCTGCTAGCAATCCAAATAGAACCACCAGCACCAGCACTATCAGCAATGCCGGTACAGTGACTACAACATACAAGATTAAAACTGAGCCAACTCGTAGCTCTAGAGGTAACAGTCGGGCGCGAAGATCGACTTTGGATAACAATTCTAGGCCTGTGGTCATACCGTCAGCAACTATAACTGTAACTCCAAAGCACGTCCATGGAAGTTCCACTGTAAGATCGGAGAGTCTACATCGCTCAAGTGAAGAAGAATACGTTATAGTACCATCTTCTCGACACGGAAACCAGCATCATAGAGAGCGCCAAAATTCAAACAAGGACAACACGGATATAATTAGTGTCGAGAGCGAGCGCGAAGGATCAAGGCTACGCCATGGAGCCCCTCGAGAAACTGTTTACACTGGAGTTAGAAAACGCCCTGTCTTCACTAGTGCTGATGACTATGAGGAAGATGGGTATGGATACACAAAAATGAGTGATTTAGTGCGATACGATTTAGACCATACTCCTCAACCCCATCATCAGCGCCGGGGTAGCTTTGATACCGAGAAAAGGCAAAGGCCAAACAGTATTAGCTCCGTCAATGAACTAGTTCCCCCAAAGTATTACGAATCGAGAGAAAGAAGACCGCCACTATCAACTCGAGGCTTTGATAGAATCCGAGCTGATAACTGGGAAAAAATTGAGATAAGATCTCCGGTTTCAGCTCAAGGCTTAAGCTCGCCAGTTGAATCTACCACCAGATTTGTTCCTATAAATCCCGTAGATCACGCCCCAAAACAGCGAGTAGCTTGCTATATAGATCGGCCACCACCAAGAGAAGAAATCTACGAAATGCGAGTCAACCAAAGAAGAGAGCGTCCGCAACAAAATTGGCAAGATAACAATGCCGAACAGCGTAGTTTTGGCACAAGAACCGAAAGAAATGAACGTCCTGATAGAGCTGAGCGAATTGAACGTCCTGAACCAGATCGTAAAGAGCATCGAGAACATAGTAGAGGTTTAGATGCTATTGCCACTGGATTAGGGATAGCGGGGGCTGCCTTGGGATATGCGGCTGTGAAAAATGCAGGAAGAGAAGACTTGAGGTATCGAGAAGAGCGAGATGAAAGAAAGCGAAAAGAGATCAAAGAAGAAAACTGGCGTCAAAATGAGCGAGAAAAAATAGAATCTTATGAAGCGTGTAATACCAGGAAACCCGCAGAGACAAGGTTGCGTGATGACAATAACTTATCGCAAAGTGTGAAGTCTCCCAGTCATCTTTCTCGAGATAGAGATGAGTATGATTCAAAAGGTCGATTCGAAGAAACTAAAGATCATATACGACACGAATCAAGAGAGCGAAAGAGTTTCCGAGACGATAGACATGCGGAAATAGAACGAAAGGAAATTCGAAGGAATCGTTCAAGGACTTCCAGATCTAGACGCAGCGCCTCAGGAAGTTCGAGCTCGGAAGGTTCTATTTCACATAGTCGACATAAACCTTCGATGAAAAATCTCAATATATCAGGCTCTACATCTTTTAACCCTAATAATACTTCTGATATTAAAGCTCTACAACAAGCACTCAGTTCTAAGGAGGCCGAATCCAAAAATATATCTAATAAAGCATCTCATCGGTCATCTAGAGATTTGAGCTCAAGAGATTATACCGAAATTAGAACTACAGCTGTCGATCGGGAATCTCCTTCACCCCCTGAAACTAAACATGCTCGAGTAGTTTCCCCGCCTAGAGAAAAAGCTGAAGAAAAACCTGTGAAGGGTATTTTACGACAACCGCGAGATAAGTTTCCTGAGGACCCAGCTCCTATTCGAGAAGGCGTGGCTCCATTGAAAGATGCCAAAAAAGACGGAATACCGCCAGACGCCAGATGGACAAAAATTAACCGACGCCTAGTTAATCCTGAAGCTCTGGAGGCTGGAAAAGAACGATTTGAAGCTCGAGACGACTTTGTTATCGTACTACGAGTTTTAACGAAAGCAGAAGTACAGGCTTATGCCGATCTCACTCAAAAAATTAGAGGTATTTATATTAAATTTCTCTACTTGAATTGATTTGCTTACACAATATAGCCTCATATGAGCAAGCTGAGGAACTTGAAGCATCCCAAAATCGTTCTGCTCGCCGACCACGCAACGAAACGCGCGAGCACAGAAGAGATGAATCACATGAACGTAGTGGTCGCTATCAAGTTCGTGAGCAAGACTCCTATTCCTACTCGGACTCGGACGATTCAGCCATTGATGCACTGAACAATAACGATAATATCAGGATCAAACCCACAATACTTGAAGGGATGCCTAGAAGGAAGTCTACCTTCCAAGAAGCCTTTATGAGTGGGGGCCTGGGTGAAATGACGAGAGACTCATCTCGTATAGGCATAGCTGAGACAGGAGGCCCAGTAGAGGCCCGAGTGCATCCTCAGTACTCTACTTATGTGAGAACCTCACCAACAATGGCAAATATGCCATCTGGTCAGATGAATATGAGAAAAGATGTTAGATGATGGATTAATGACGAAGAACCTCTATTTTATGGGGGATGAGTAGGCCACGAAGCAAGATTTCATGCGTTCACCAAAACCAAAAAAGTCTTATGTCGCCATGAAATAATTGGGAATATTTTCTGAGGTGTTTGTTTTATTTTACTAGTTTGTTCCAAGTGTCTTAGTTTGTGTTTGCTCATTAGAAACAAGCTGTCAAAGGTTGAGATTGTTCAGGCGTGGTTTCCCTGGGGAATTGGCGTAAAATTGTGTTTTACAACGAGGTTTACCTGGTGTCAATCTTTTTTGTCTAGGAATGTTTTATTGTAACGCGCGTCAGGCTTTATCTTGCTGTTCTATCTCCTAACGTCAATTCAAATTATTCTTTTAAAAATAATTGGATTATGAATATCAAATAATCACATATACGACTCTCTCATCTTCAGTGGTAAGGATGCAGTCGGACTTTTATTTGTTGGCCCCCTCCCAAGCAGACGTGATATAATATTAACCGAAGCGTTTTCTACCTGAAATGCATTTCAGCGATAACTGTCATTTAGCTCTCGGATCCGCATGAACCATATAGTTCCAAGCTCTCATATTATCTTAGATCACAACATTTACGATAGCCGAGGCTAAAATCGAGTTTATAAACCTGAAATAAGGATTGAATTCTTTTCGAAGCCGGCTCAGAGTGTGCGACGACATGACATCAGCCGTATCGTCGCGATGTTCTAGATGTCGGCAAGTAGGTAGGTTGGTCTCAGGACCACGGATCGCTTTGCCGCGATGAGTCGATGTTGCATAATGTTGGTAGTTGTCCAACGGTCATACATGTAGATGTGGCGCGAAGGGTGTATATGTTGGTATAGGTGTGGTATGGTATGGTGCGCGTTCTGGAGAAAGGATCGTTGAGGCGGGGTGAAAGGTCTTATGTCCTCCCTCTATCACAGGGGTATAATAATATCCCCCCTGTCTCTATTTACCTTGGCTTGAGCTGTCTACAAGGGTACCCTGATTAACCTGCATGTACATGTATTGTACGTTCGCGAGGCCTACCCCAGCTAGTCTCAAAGTCCGAAATTATTTTGCCTACTCTACCTCCAGGGTATATCTTGTGAATCGGCGCTAAAATATGAGTTTTACAGGGAAT
>JAATOF010003139.1:0-19511 GCA_013170925.1 Podosphaera leucotricha | reverse complement strand
GTACGGAAATGATAGTCGATGGGCTACGGAATTTGTCCTCACCAAGATTGGACAAAAGTTTTGAAGAAATTTAAAACTAGCTGGTTAGTAGTTGATTTTAGTTTTATAGTATGAAGTCTAAGTTAACTTATCTAGGGCTGAACTTGTCGTCACCAAGTTTGAACAAAAGTTTTGTAGTAGTTCAGAATTGGTAAGTAGTGGAACAATTTATAGCTTGAAGTTTAAATTAACATAAGTCTAGGACTGGTTAGAACCAACGGAATGGAATGCAAAGAAGTGCCTCCTTTACACCGATAAAATATGTTGAGTTTGGCTTTATTTTTTCATGAGTGGGAGTAATTTGATAAAATAGACTCATTGTTGCTTATTCAATAATTTTGCGGCTCGCCGATACGAGTTAATTCTTGTAATTGTGCAATTTAATTGTGCAAATTTTATTCTGTTTTCAGACTTAGATGTACACTTAGCAAAGAAAGTGGTTAAATTTTCAGCAAATTTTCACTTACATGAATTTAGCGTGACAGTGACGCCTTTGAATAGCTTGATGATCAACTCGGATTTAATTTTGTATATTTTCTCTATATTATGCTTCAAGTTTCCAGTTACATTAGAATGTGATGAGCTGGTAAAGATGACTAAGCTTTTGGCCACATTTTTCGCTCTCATTATTCATGACTATTCCTCTTCTTGGAATTGTGTTCACAAACAATAATTAATGATTTATATCCTGAATATTTGGCCCATTTTATGTAAAATTTCGAGAGTATCTTTGGACTGGTTTCGAATCTAGGAAATGAATTTTTGTTGTGTTTGATTTATTTAGGGACATGCTGAATTTGAGCTTGACCATACGGGAACGAGTAATTATCCTCTAAAAGGAAAGAAAATTAAGTTTAGCTATTGGCAGTGAGCTCAAAATTGTCTAAATCTACTGTTAGAAATATTCGAACGACTGTTCCCGAAGCTAGTGAAGGCAAGAATAAAGGACGTTCGAGAAAATCTACTCCTCGTTGCTAGTTACTAAATCCTTTAACAAGTGGCGTCAGCTTTAAGAGAGTCAGTCTATGGATAATAGTATGATATTTCAAAACTTTCAGAAATGTTATGAAAGAGGGTTTGACATTCAGCACCCATCAACGTGAGTACATATAAATTATCTGCAAGGCTCGAAATTAATTTAGTGTCCATATTTTAAGTACTTGGAGGGAAAAAAGTTTTTGAAGTTTGTTTGCTTTAGTGCATTTTATCTTTCTTTGACCAATTTATGGGAGTGGAAAATAAGTCCCAAAGAGTGACTTTATTTTTACATCATTTTTGTGTATGTAGCCTTACGGGCTCGTCAGCCCTTACTTAGATTCTGACTAATAAATAATTATATTTAGATGACATCATTTACAAGATGACAAGCTCAAGGATTGAATCTTTTCAATTGGTTTTAAATTCCACAACTCACTTTGTATGCACAAGGTAAGATCCATGATGATATTTCCAATCTAACAACCTTAACATAGTGAATAGCGGCGCAAATGTCTAAATCGTCTCTACTATTACTCTCCCAGCCCCCGATAGATCCCTCAGATCATTCAATATCACTCGCATATCGCAATTCGATTCTAGATATGATTACTGAGCTAAAGCAACGTCCCTTTTCCACAGAACTTCTAGTAGCTATACATTGGCCAGTCTTGCGTGGTCAACTTCAGATTCCTAGATCTAAACTGCATGACGAAGCTCAGAGTATCATCAGATGTCTCTATAGACTTATATACATTGTCTGCTCCGATATAGGTGTAGAAGTTGATACTTGCTTACCTGGCTCTATAGATGCTCGGTTAATTTTCGTAGACACAACCATATCAGATCTTTCTAGCCATCTAGATTCTAAAGAGCATAAGATGATTGCTGGACCTATCGTTCCACTGCAAAGCCTCACTACACGGCTCTGGGACCATATATTATCAGACGAAGATGAAGCTAAAAAGTTACTGGCATTTTATCGGTGCCTTACTCATCAGACTTCAGATCAGGTTAATGCTCCCATTGATACAATCCCTTTGTTTCAAGATTATCACCCCAAATGCTCTAGTACGACTACTTCCTTCTCTACACACTACGTTGTAGCAGTTGGTGGGACTTTTGATCACCTTCACGCTGGTCACAAGCTTTTACTCACAGCAACGGCTCTACTTCTCCAACCACCCACTAATGCTCAAGGTACCTCCAAACTAATAGTAGGCATTACAGGAGATGAGCTACTAAAAAATAAAAAATATTCTGAATTCCTCAAGAGTTGGGAGCAGAGACAAGAGGACGTGGTAGACTTTCTCCTGTCAGTAATGCTTTTCACACATAAAACGCCACAGGAAAGTGTGCGAACCGTTTCTGTGACAAAGTCCGAACCCAGTGGCCATATAGTCCGAACAATCCTGGAGCCTCATTCGATCATCATCGAATGTGTGGAGATACAGGATCCTTTTGGACCAACGATCTCTGATAGTTCTATAACTGCTCTTGTTGTTTCTGGCGAGACTCGTGCAGGAGGCCAAGCCATCAATCAAAAGCGCGCGGAAAATGGTTTGAGTGACCTAGAAGTATTTGAAGTTGATGTTCTTGATTTACAAGAGTCCGACGAAGGCACAAATGTTTCCAATTGTTTTACCACAAAGATGAGTAGTACTGAAATAAGGAAGCGAAAAGCTGAAAATGTTCGTCGCTCCTTGCAGTAGACTGTATTTTTGTCTAAAAGAGAACGGATAAAGCTAGTATTAACGTTCCGACATATGGTAATTACATGTATACACTATAGTTTAATAATGTAGAGCTTTCATGCTACTAGGCGATAATCTTCACAAAACCAACTCTTCTATTCTCGCAAATGGAGTTCCGTTAAAATTTTTTTAAGTAATATCTCAGAATTAGAATTAGAATTTGTTATTCTACATATGCCAAAATTCTTCTATTCATCCTTGTACTGGAGACGTCAGGAGGGGACTTTAGATCTAGGACATTAAAGACATGTTTTTCTATCCAAGAGAGAAGCCTTGGTTCGCCTCATGCACATTCTTTTATTAAATTAACAAAAGATGTTATCTCTTTAATGGGTGATAAATCCATGATGATAGAATGGTCGATGATTCAGCTTCAACTCCCAGTAGAAAATATCTCATGGACTTCTGTGAATTTTTTTCAGAAAATTAGCCTGCAATGAGCTCGACTTTCTAAATTTTGCCCCAAAATCTTGTGTTTATGCTGAGTCTTTAGCTAACAGGCTCAAGAACTAATTCTAAAAGACCCGGACTCTGGTATTATAGACTTTGTAACGTTATTCAGTGTGAGCATGCATCTTCTCAGCCCTCAGCGAGAGCTTTATGGGTAGATTCGGCCAGTCCCACTGATGTTCTCACAACTCCAATACAACGACTCACAGCTCGCTACTTCAGCTTTTGAACATGAATTAGAATTGATTTTGTTCATAGAGGGATTATTGAAATATTTTCGCAGGACGCTCTGCAAGCATTACCTAGCAGAGTGATCTTTGATACCAGGCCTATACCTGAGTGACGATGATATATTGCCGAACGTTTCTCAAATGTTTTGATGCGCCACCGCATGTTGTGTAGTTTCGGGATCATTTTTTTCTATCTTATTTACATCCTTTACAAGTCTATGACTATTATAGAATGTATATATATATAAATATCCCAAGATACCCTTCATTTATTTAATAAAATAGACATGAAATCTGCAATATATTTCTTTTTGATGAACCCTTGAGTGTCTTTCGGGATTAATAGTACGCAGCGCCGGACAGAAATTTCCAGACCTCAGTCCTGCGATGATCAGAAATTATTGTTGTAAATTCGCAGGAAACGCCACTTAATGCAAGGAGTGGGGCTTGTCGTAGAGATAGAGTGAGAGATTTCTAGGGATAGGACGGTGCAAAAGATCGAGTCTCTTCGATCCTAAAATGAATCAGACATCTCTTCCTCAGTACCGCGACTGTTCATTCGACAGCATACAGCGCCGTATAGCACGGCAACACTGTAGTCAACAATCTCATTGTCGAGAGAAAGATAAAGGAAACGTGTTAGGAATTACACTTCGAGATGATTAAAATTTACTCCCACAATGGAACACCTAGCCCTTGATAATATGTTCTGTGAGTCCTTGAGGTAACGCAAGTCTAACCACCACTTAAGCACCTACGCCGACTCCAACCCCTAGAGGTCGATGGCACTTTCTCTTCTTAGAAGTATTGCGACAACGTCTCCCGATAGTATTCATTATGTCCATCTCAGCTAATTTCAGATCTTCCGATACCCGCAGTCCTGTTCTCTCAAACAGTCAGACTTTACTATCCTCACCTCTTAGAGATGAGCGTTTAGTCTCACCATCTCCGCCGCCATCTTTCTACCGCGAATTGAATGTCAACGCCTTCATAACTGAACCAGGCCACTCCTTGTCTGTTTCTAAAATAACAGCAGGTATAGAGCTCGAAGACCTTTCACAGAACTCAGTTGGCAACATTTCGTCTCAGATGTCCGGTTCAATGCATGCGAGCGTCATGCTCAAGATGAGTCAACCCAGCAAGGAGTTGAATCAGTTAATACTACTGGAGAGAAAACAAAAGTCTATTCAGGCAGAGTTGCAGCTCTTACTCGATGCGCAATCAAAAGGATTAATGCAGAACAGTGAAGAAGATTTGGATGAACCGTCTGACGCGACTAGTAAAAATCTATCTACAAATACTTTGCCTGCTGAAAATGATGCAGGAGTCACTCCCGTAAGACAGCCGCAACCTATAAAAATTGGGCTCAGGGATGCTCGCGAAGGCATTGCGCACTGCATGCGGGAACTCATTGCGATCAAGACCGAAGAGGTTGATTTGCTCAAGGAAGAGATAACGAAAAAATACGAAGTTCGAAGTATTATGAATGCATGGGAAAAGAAAATGGAAGGAATTAAAGAACAATTAGATTCGCGAGCGAGGCAAGAAGATGTAGAGCTTTCGCAGGCTCACGACGAAGAAAAAGCCATCGACTTAGAGATTCTCCAGATGGAAAAGCGTCTCGCACAGATGAAAGCGAGGCGGCAAGTCCTCCGAGAACGCATTCTGGAAGATTCCAATCGCCGAGAGGCCAAACTCAGCAGTTACCGCGGAGCTCTCCGCGAAGTCCATTCAGACCTCAGAGATTTTCTGAACGGAGCTCGATTCTCAAATTGGATCTTTCGCTACGAGATCCCTGACTTTACCACCTTATCGCCACCTGTTAGCCTCAAAGTTGCCAAGGAGTGGTGGGCACAGGAGATATCTGAGACAAAGCTTTTGAAACACCGTGCTCGCGTCGAGCTGATGGCACTTGAGGAAGGTATCCAACTTTGGGAAACTAATATAAAGCTCGTCATTGCTTTTGAAAGTGGCCTTGCTAAGGACATTGAAACCGCTCGCCTGAAAGATGCACGCATACTGGTCGAACAACTTCCTCGTCTTGCTGCTTTACTCGCCACTCTCCAGCACAGCCTTAAACATGCTGAGACAAAGGGCTGGAAGCTCTTGATTTGTGCACTCGGCGCTGAAGTCGAAGCCATTCGCAAGGGGCAGGCTATCTTAGAAAATACCTTGCAGACACCGGAGCGCGACGAATCGCTCGCTGCCCGCGATGATGTGGAAGATTTAAGTAAGAGCTTAGTTGGACAAATTGACGGCACACTGCACCCCGATTGATTCTGATCTTGCTTTTGGCATGAGATGGGCTCCTATGGCCGCGTTGGTAAATTTAACGAATCGCTAGGGCGTCGGATGTATGATGTATGGGTGATTACTGATACAGTATTGTTGCTTCTACAGCTCTACATTCAAGATTGTAGAAATAGACTAATAATTACTTAAGTCGTAGGCTCTATTGATTTAATTCCGATATAAGCACTGCTGACCGACACTGATTATACGGTTGGCGATGCTAAGCGAGCGCCATGACTGCTCAACAGATTATCTAATTTGTTTCGTTATACATTGTCTACTGACTTCCTAATACTGAAACGTCATCATAACCTTTGCCATTAACACCTTCGTCTATGAATAATATTATACGAGAACTAGCAATCGTATCCCACCCCATCCAGTACAAAGAAGACCGTCAGCACATTCAGCTCGTCAAACCTCATCATAGCATCAACGCCAATATCCCAATTATCCGCTTTTGACATAAAGAACCCTAACCAGAAATTCCAAGTCCTAAACTATCACCACTTAGCCCATCTCTCGCGCTAATACTAGCGCTGCGTTCTCGTAAGCGTCGTCCTTCCATAAGTCCTCGAAGACCCCGTTTCTGTAAACCGATGACCTCGCTCATACTGCCACTCCACGTTGGTCGCCCATTTCGTCGCCGATCCTTGCTTCGGGAGCTGAGACTAACCTCACCACTGCTCCAATCACTGTTTACGCTCTCAGTAGCACTAGAAGGTTCATCTTCATCATAGCTACTATCCATATCTATGCTCAAGGTTCCTGGCTTGAGACGCTGATCCTCCGTCTCGTAATCAGATGGTGAGCCCGATTTGGTCGAGATATTTTGCAAGTCGCTCGGGGACCAGGTTTCTTCCGGTGATGAGATTGAACGACCACCACCCGCTGCCATTGCAGAGGCATTAAAAACTGCTGCAGCATTTCGAGAATCGAGGATACCGTGGAGACGCTCAACAACTGACTCAAGCAGGCCATCAATCTTATACGGTCGTGATATCTGGAGAAGCGAGCACAGGATTTGAGGCTTACACAACGGCGAAGATGTCGGTGGAAGCGAGGAAGTGTAAAGATAGTGAAGGAGAGCTTCAACAGTTGCTTGCTTGTGAGGTAAATATAACGTCCTGGGGCGGACCATAGGTGAGAGACTTGTTGCATCAGGCGGGTTTACTAATGCTGAAATGTCACTAGACCCGATAGAGCTGATGCCACTGTTAATTAAAGTAGATGACTGAGAATCTCTCAGAGACTGTACATTTGCTGGAGTGATAGTAACACTTGAGTTTCGATCCGGCTTACAAAGGTTACTTTCGGGGCGCAAAGTCGCTGTGTCACTGCTGTCTTGAGTTGCAGCTCCTTCCCGAAGGAGCTGTATAAAATATGGTCCCCATCTCTTCGCAACAACCCGAGAGTTAACTGGTATTCGTTCCCCATTGATACAAAGAATTTCCATATCTGCTAGCTCTCTCATCCCGAGGGCTAACTGCCCTAAGTCTTCGGCAGCTTTCGAGAGCGGGCGACCGCCTACCGACCAGCCAGTTTTGGCGACTGACTTCATCGAAGAAGACGTAAATGGACAGCTGGCAGAGATAAAATCAGACATTGGATTGACTTTTCTTGGGTTATCATACAGGCCAAATGCCTCCAACTCAACCATGCAGACATTAGTAAAGTTTATTCGACGATGATTATAGTCGTCTACTAAGCTTCTTCTTCGGTCGCCCAATATCACAAATGTGTTTCGCCGATTCCATAGAACACCACGGTTCCAGCTCCCTTGGCTAAAGACGCTTCCACCCGCGTCAATCCGACTCCATGTAAGAGTTTTCAAATCGAGGGCCCATAGGGCATACTCTTGTTTTGAGGAAGTGAGGTAAGTACCACTTACAACAAAAGTTGTATCAACAACACCACCACTCGGGAAGCGCAAGCCTGGAGGCGAAAAAGTACCTTGCATTTGCTTTTCGACCAATTTACCATCTGGGCCCCGTATCTGTAATTCTAATTTCACGTCCAAGAAATTATAGTTAGAGTAGATTAACATTGAAGACCCAGAGTCCTTAAAACTTTGTCGGAAACTGCTATTTTCTGAATTAGCAAGAGAGGACTTTCCGAGGCATACTGAAGTTTTGCTTGGAAGAGGCGCTACAACGCTCCGGTACGCGCCACAACTCTTCCCCAATTGTTGTGTGCTAGTCCATCTTAGACTACGTAAGTTAAAAACGCTGATTTGTTCAATGTAATGATTCGCACTATCCTGACCACCAACGATTACCATTTCCGCTCCACCAGCCCCGTCAATATTTGAGCCCATAGTGCCTTGTATGGGGGTCAATCCTGTAGGATCACGGTGGATAGCTGAAGATGGATCAATTATTGAGGAAAATACAGCGGAGGAAGGAAGAATGATTGCACAGTGTGCATATCTTCCTTGAGGTGAGTCAGGTGATGGAATAAATGTCCATCGTCGGGTTGGTACATCAAAAATATAGACATCAGACATGACTACAACTTCAGCTTGAGCATCGGAATTATGTGCTGATGTAACTGGTTTTGCCTGATCTTGCGTCGGAGCAGGCGACATCCCACCATAACAGACCAATTTTGTATCGCCCAAGGGACACAGGCTATGAAAGTATCGAGGGGGAGGGGTGTCTCCGCACGTGGGAATTCGCATCCAGTGCCTATGTATCAAATCCAGTTCGTATAAATCAGATGTAAGTACCGGACGACTTTTCGATGACTTTCGCCCACCAAAAACATATAGTTTATCACCCAAGATTGTTGTCGTAGCTCCTACCAAAGGACGTGGCATCTGACCAGTCGTCCGATGTACGTTACACATCAACCCCGAGAGGTGCTGGGAAGAACTGCCGGGTGAATTGATTCCAGGACGATTGATTATGCCCATAGATGACGGTGCCGAAGATGGTCCGCTGCTCTTTGAATTAGGAAATTCTCCTCTTCTATCATTATCGTCATTCGTATCGGTAGCCGACTTGAAAGCAATATAGATTGATGATGTATCTGAAGTTGTCGAATCCATTGTACTTGTCCGACTTCCATTGATTGATGATTGCGGTATGCCCGAATTAGTGAATTGTGACGATGTTTGAGGTGAGTGTGGAGCTCTTAAAAGAAGTTCAATGTTCCGCGAGGCGGGTGTCGCCGGTAAAGGCTTTCCCAAATCACTTGTACTACGTGCATGGCCTTTGTTTATAGGTGGTTTACGATCAGCTCCGGCAGATCTTGGTGCATCTGGTGTACAAGCAGCAGAGCGCTCAGCTGCCGAAAATGGTATTGGCCGTGAGTTTGTAGAAATGGAGCCAAGCTTTTTTATTCCTTTTCGTACCCCAGAAAAGAAGTCTGCCCGTTCTGAAAATGAGCTGTCAGAGACTGCTGAATCGAATGAAGTCGAGAGTTTCGACTCAAGCGTGCCTGGAGGCCGAGGAGTTAACTTATCTGGCATCATATATAGATCAGATACGCTCTTGCTTATTCCTAAAGCTAGTACGATTAGCATTTTTATATCTCAGCCTCAAGCAGGATCATACCCTAATTGGGAAACAAGCTGCTAGACCAAGCCGAAAGAGCATAGAACTTAATAGTAGTTGAGTATCGACAGGAAAGTAGTAAGTTTCATTCAAAGCAAATTTAACCCGAGTTTACTGAAAACCAGAATTACATAGGAGGAGCAGACGATTTACAATCCTGCGCGCGCAACTAAGTAATAGATGATCGAGGAATAAGGCACAAAGTCCAGGCGTAAAAATACAAAGTCATGGTAGTTCCATTGATGTAATGCGCTGTTTGTAGTTCCGTAGACCAAAGTTCTTGTCGACAATACACTATGGATCCATAACAATTGGGAGTTCCACATCTGGGCCCAACTTCTTGGTCGGGTTCTTACCCTACAGCAGGCCGCTACAATTCGCAAAACCCTACGCATTGAATTCGCCCGTCTTTCGAAAAAACAACCACAACTTAACCTCTAACTCATTATCTGCTAGTTTAATTAAATTTTTCTTGGTGCAAGGAAATCACTGTAATTCGAAGCGTGATGTGGTGGTGGTTAAAGATTGCAGAATCTAATTAACTACGCCACCAGTATCCAGCTTCAATAACATTTCACTCACCATGAAGTTCGACCTGAATACGAGTAAATATTCTTCTGAATATTAGATAAATGGAATTATGATGTAGGGTAAATTCCACCAGCACATACGCAAATCTGTAGTACAATGGACATTTAATTACAACGTATAAATAAATATTATATGTTACTATGTTAAATCCAGCAATGCTATATCTCCTACCAATCCTTGACACACTGGGCGCCTAGACGGGCTACCACAGTCCTGCTTGTAGACGCCGTCTAGAGCCTGCTTGCCTTAAGCCGTGCAGCTAACGCTGCTTATTTTCGCGACAAGATTGATTTAATTAAGCTCGCAGATAATGGTGTAGAAGTTGAATTCTGGTGGTGTTTGTTGAAGACCAACAAATGACTGTGCCCTCCTTATTCCCTTAACTTGTTTATCTTGGTCACGGGCCGTAAAATCGACCCCCCACGTGCTAAGAATTGCTGACAATATTACAAATATCTGATCTGATATTTATGCATTGAGAACAGTAGAATAAATCACCAACCGTTTTGTTTCATTTTGTTTTTTTTTATGAAAACTAGACAAACAGAGATAAATATGCAGCAATCTTAAAATTTAAACCTCTACAGATTCGACAAGATTTATGGCTCTCGTTACACGTACATGTCCACAATACTCACTTTTATTTTCCTTTTCTTCCTTAAATCATTCTTATGTATGCAGCTTTAAGGGTATAATAAGGTTGAGTACGTGCCTCGGATACCCAAACTTTCCTTTTGTGAAGCCGCCTTGATGCGTACTTGCATTCGAGATTTGCAAAGGGAAGGTGCGTATGTACATGTATGGTGTGCAAAGATGAGATGTAGTATACATGTAAGACCCGGGCAAAATGTGAAGAGTAAATGTTCACCATCTTACCATACTCCCTGTACACCCTGTAAATATTTCTTACGCAACTGAATCCGATCATATTCTCAAGTTGAGTCTAGGAAAGACGCCACCTCGGGGGGACGAAAACGGCGTTTCTACCTGAATGTGGTGTCCCCCACGAACCTGTAGTTTATCTTCAGAGCCAACAGAAACTGTCTTCACTTGGTCAAGAAGGAAAAGTCACCCACATGAGTATCCGGAGCGTACCCAGCTCCAGTTACGGCGGTGATGGATTAGACTAAGTTGGCCCCTTTTGCTACGATGAATTCTCACGGTTTACAGATATTATGAAATTCTACTGTCTCCCAAGGAAAGGGCACTGCTGCCTGAACGCTGGTGGTATCGAAATAAGCAGGATATCTAAACTATGGGATATTAGGGAGATACAGATGGGGATACGCACCTCGTGTGGCTCTGGTGTCTAGGCCTCGCCTGGCTAGGGCTGCAGGTTTTTAAGATTTTTTCCCGCGTACACAGTTTCCATTGCTGCTCTTTTTACTTTTTTTTGAGCAGAAGATTCCGTAGAAGATATAGTCAAATGGCTACTCGTCATGGGTCAATGTATCAGTGATCTTAGGTTCGTGGCAAAAGGGGACAGGAGCACGGTAAAATGTTTGGCCTGGGTCAGAGAGGAGCCCTAGTGTTATAATAGTCTTGGACTCAAGGTAGCATGAACAAATCAATCAAACAAACAAACACTGTTTCCTATATTTTCCATGGCTTAGGTAAAGATTTGTGCTTTGAAGAGCTGTATACTTTCAGTGGATAGAGAGGACTTGGTTAATCCTTGATCAGGTTTTCGATTTTTCAAAAAAATAAAATTGGAGAGCGGTAATACGTTCCGTTATTATATTTGTTAAGACATAAATCATAGCTACCCACTACATGCAGATGAATAAAAATTAGTTCATGAGCCCTCAATTATGCAATTTTACATATTTCTAAGGAACGCTTTCACTTCTTTCTGGAGTGTCTCAATACTCTCTCGCTCACGCCAAAAGTGACTTGCCCCTGGAATCTCGACATATTTGAATCGATTCCCGTCATTACAATTTTTGACCGCGCTTAGGGTTTTAGCCCAACTTCGAAGGTTTTCTACGCTGACAAATATATCACTATCTCCAAAGATAGCCAGGGTAGGGCATTTCTGAAGTTTTTTGCTCTTCTCAGTTAGACCGTGATGATCCCTCCCAGACTTGAAAGTCCACATTGTGAGTAGGTTGCTCACTATTCCGCATAGGGGCGAGATGAGTAAGTATGCAATCTGATAATCTTCTAAAATTGCTTCAATGATGTTTGGTTTGTCTTCCAATTGACTCTCCTCAACCAAGCACGCATTAAAATCGGTAGGTTTACTACTTGACTGTTCGTGTCCCGCACCAAGTTTTAGGGAACTTGATAAACGGACAATTTTCATACTCTGACTCTTAATAATACAGCTTTGTTCATGGGCAAGAACTTTTGCTTGGTGGCGTATTTCGGCATAGATTGATCCCGAAACGGCTATCTGAAATGGCGCCAATATAGCTTGAATGGTAGCTGGTAGGGACATGGTAATAAGTGCTCCATAGGAATATCCGCCAAGAAGAAGTCGAGGTTTTTGAACAGGCTGGCCCGTGGCTTTTTCGCTAGAAAGTATATGTTGTAAGGGAGCTGAGACTGAATCATCTAATTCTAGGTGGGACCGACCTGATTGATCGGCGCCCCGTAATGAAAGGTAGAGATGATGCAGATAATACGCTATGAAGCCCACGAAAGACATGTAATCGTCTTGTTCTGCCTTACTTTGCCATGATGTACGGCCGTCCGACCCGGGCGCACCCCTTGCTACACGTCAACAACGTATTCTGCTTCACAAAGTGACGACCCACCGAAAGTTAAAGGTGCCGACCACAAAGCCTTCACGGAGACATATCAATGTTATCATACTCACTATCGGATCATACATAGAGCCCCCTAAGGCGGCATATGGATGTGCGATAATGGCAGCCTTGTTATTCCACTGGACGTGTGCTGAAGGAGATGCGAGATCGCGGGGATGATAAATCAGGCACTTCAATTCAACTCCATCGTGCTGTGAAGGAATTGTGAAGCTCAACGTAGGCTTCGGAAGCATTGCCAAATAGGAAAAAGTGTGGTTAAGATGAATGTTTTATAGTTTTTGACATTGGAGGTGAATTGGGCACCGTGACTGTTTAGGTCACTGAGGGCGGCATCTCTGGCTGCTCGTTCGGTCGCTATGAGGTTTACTGTGCGAACTCATCCTGTCGTTAATATACTTTGTTTGATAGATTTGTTTAGTGGTTAAAGATATGAAAGATCATTATTCAGCTTAAAGCTCTGACAACAGACTCGATATGACGTGCGAGAATTACATTTCTCTATTCTATACCTAGATATTATTAGAGGACAGGTATCCGTCAAAGCATATCGAAAGATAGGAACAAGCTTTCCTTCTCTGTCTATGTCATCTCAGAAAACGTAAACACTGCGACAAAGAGACTTCGAAATGGCGAACACTTACCTGTCTCGTGTACTACTCAAATAACTTTGTGCCCAGACTCTTCAGGTTCCGCTAAAATCCACCGACCCCCATATGCCCTCCACGACCGCCCCGTTGGAGTTTCCCCAGATTCAACTCTCTGATCTACTGGAAAGCCTACGAATTTAAAATTTGACTGTGGAGCAATTACACTAGGAAGTTTGTTCCCCAAGAATAAATAATTCTTCTACATATATCCTTAAATTGCAGGTCTAAACAATGAAACGTGAAGCTTTTACCTGAAAACTGCATAACACAAAGCAAAAGTAAGTGTGCGTAGACAAAAGCCTCTCATGAATTGCGAAAAAATACGTTTCTTTTTTCATCGCCGAGTGTCCCTAAAATCATAACATTAAGCTCTCCAGTGTTGCCTCATGCTGGAATATCAAGAAATTGAAGTGCAGTGAGAGCCTAAGATACTTAAAAAAATCCATTGAGGTCGAGCTAATTATCCCAAGGCCTTATAAGTGTGAGGAATAACTTTTGAAGATATGTTAAATATACATATAGTTTTTTTTGATCTTCAGACCGCTGGACGCGTGATGGGCGGCAGATACAGCTGAAGCCTCACCGACTGGCACAGCACGAACATGTGTAAGAATACACTTGCCAAAGTTCCAACCCTTTTTGCCACAAGCGGCTAAATTTCTAGAATGATTTAGCTGGATTTATCAAAGACGTGATTATCCAGAAAAAAGATAAATTTTTGCCAATGAACCTAAGAATTCATACGCACTTATCTTCGAACTTTTTTGAGCATGCGTTTGAGTTTAAATCTATCTGGAACCTAATCAACTTTGGGATCGAATTTCCGCAGAGATAGATGTCAAGCTTCAGAGATTATGTCATTGTATTAGAGAGCGTGAGTGATCTTATACCTCGACAATATTCCAGCCTTTAGGTTGTTTGGGACAATTTTTAGACGAAAATTGGAGGATAATTACATAATTTTGCGGAGATAAAAATTAAAACTGGATAACCTGAAAAGATAGAATTTATCTTTCATCAAGTTGTTGGCACAGATGAGTGTGGCTATATGATTTTATTTGAACGACTTTGTTGAGCCAGGTTGAAGTTCATACATATAAAAAAGTGATATCTTTTATTTAAAAATTGGATAGTCCTCAATGTAATATTCCGTAGATATTAGCTAGCAATTTCATGATAATTAGACCTTCGAATCAGCCAAACTCCGTTTTAGTTCATTCCGGAATTTCGTCCGCATTAAATCAGTCGTTAGTTGCTTCCAGGTATTCAGATTTTGATCAGCGCTTCCTCTCGAACCAGCCACTAGATCCTGCAATAGCTACAGATTGATCCATTACCCATTCACCTACACCGAGGTATCTATCGATCCAGGTGCTGAGATCACTGTTTTCATTGAATTTTTCTTTCTTGAGTCTGGGATTCAGGCTCCATGATGGGCTGCTGTTAGTCTATATATTCTACGAACGTAGGTGGATTATGAAGGTGTTCGAGTGAGACTGAGAGTGTAGATACAGTCTCTCTCATATGACAGTACAGTAATATTGATTCAAAGAGAACTAACGTACGATAAGCCAGTGGATCTTTTCATACCAGCAAGGATAGTCGATACTTTGAGCAATTAGTAATTGATTGGAACATTGCTTAGTGAGGAAACATACTTAGTACAGCATCGAATGCATAGTGAGTCAGTTTTCCTATCTAACCTCAACAACCATCGTAAGTGTATGAAGTAATTAATACCTGACTTTTGAATATCAATACTGACCATGATTGTATGCGAAAGTTGAAAGCTTCAAAATTCAAATAGCTTAATCTTAATGGCCTACAAAATGACCAAAATCTATTGCAGTTGATTTTGCAATAAAGAAGCAAAAATGGCTCTCTCGTAATTGCAAATTTCGGATACAATAATACGCCGACAACAGATTTGTTTACGTTGACGTTGTTACACATGACTGTATTGTGCGAATCAATAAGCCCTGCACAAATAGGTGATGTGAAACCATGCATAAGCGCCCCAACGCCAAGCCTAGACTTTAATCGTTTGACCTGGAGCTAGTAAGGGGAAAGCGAGGTACTTTTGGTCAGAAAATTTAAGCTGAGAACAGATAATATGTTTCCAATTTAAACGCGCATATATAACATACTCCTGAAGTTGCGCTATTCGCTCTCTAAGGACCTGTGTTTAAGTTCAATTTTTTGTGAATAGCAATACCTATCAATACTTTTTTGTATTTCAGTTAGTCTCGCAGCTTCTTTTTGTTGGGGTGTTCTGCCCCTCCAATTTAAAGCCCATAAACTAACCTCAATCATTATCAGGTACTCTATCCTTCATCAACTTCCATCAAAAATTAAAGACCCAGATCTTTAGTCATCTATCTACCTTGATTAAATTCAGAAATCTCCTGAGGATTTAAAAGTTAAATAATAGTTTAATATGGCTACAGCTATGAATCATTTGGGTAGCTCCAACCGTATTGAGTGGTTATCAAACCTCAACACAGAATTCGCACCTGCGAAGAATTATCGTCGCACCTCTATCATTTGCACGATTGGTCCTAAAACGAATAATGTTGAAGCCCTGAACAAACTACGTAAAGCTGGCCTCAACGTTGTTCGTATGAATTTCTCTCATGGATCCTATGAATACCACCAGTCTGTTATCGATAACACTCGTGAAGCTGAGAGAGTTCAGAAGGGACGTCAGGTTGCTATTGCTTTGGATACCAAAGGCCCCGAGATCCGAACAGGAAATACGGCCAACGATGAGGATATTCCAATTTCCGCAGGCGCTGAAATGAATATCACCACAGACGAAAAATACGCAACTTCTTGCGACGATAAGAATATGTATGTAGACTCGTACACTTTACAAATTTTATGTGGTTAACATTTTTACAGGTACGTCGATTACAAAAACATCACAAAAGTTATCGAGCCAGGGAGGATCATATACGTTGATGATGGTGTTCTTGCTTTCGATGTCCTTGAAATTGTGAATGAGAAGACTATTCGAGTTAGATGTCGAAATAACGGGAAGATATCCTCCAAAAAAGGAGTCAACCTACCCAACACCGATGTTGACCTTCCAGCCTTATCAGAAAAAGATCAAGCCGATCTCAGATTTGGCGTCAAGAACAACGTTGATATGGTTTTTGCTTCATTCATCCGCCGTGGCGAGGACATTAAACATATCCGTAAAGTACTTGGTGAGGATGGAAAGCATATTCAGATTATTGCCAAGATTGAGAACAGACAAGGCTTGAATAACTTTGCTGAAATCCTGAAAGAAACCGACGGGGTTATGGTTGCACGTGGGGATTTGGGTATCGAAATCCCAGCTGCCGAAGTTTTTGCCGCGCAAAAGAAAATGATAGCTATGTGCAACATCGTTGGTAAGCCTGTCATCTGCGCCACTCAAATGCTTGAGTCTATGATATATAATCCACGCCCCACTCGTGCTGAAATCAGTGATGTTGGAAATGCTGTCAGTGACGGTGCCGACTGCGTCATGCTGTCAGGTGAGACAGCCAAAGGAAGTTATCCCAATGAAGCTGTAAGTGAGATGCACGAAACTTGCTTGAAAGCTGAAAACTCTATCGCATACGTCTCTCACTTTGAAGAACTCTGCAGCTTGGTTCAGCGTCCCGTTAGTGTTACCGAATCTTGTGCTATGGCAGCGGTTCGTGCTTCTTTTGACATGAATGCCGGCGCCATTATTGTCCTCTCTACTAGCGGACAAAGTGCTCGTTTAGTATCCAAGTATCGCCCAGTCTGCCCCATTTTGATGGTAACCCGAAACGCTGGCGCTTCTCGATATGCTCACTTGTATCGTGGGGTCTACCCATTCCTCTTTCCAGAGGAAAAGCCAGACTTTTCTAACGTAGACTGGCAAGAAGATGTTGACCGTAGGATCAAGTGGGCAATTTTTGAGGCCTTGAAGCTTAAGGTACTGGGCCAAGGTGAGACGGTTGTTGTTGTTCAAGGCTGGAAGGGTGGCATGGGAAACACTAATACCCTCCGTGTTATCAAAGCAGATGAAAATCTTGGGCTAGGCAACTTGGACTAAATTCTTGGTTAGATATTCTAAAGATATATCCAATTTTCGCCTAAATATTGCGATCATGTAGTCGGTATTGCAAGAGCAAAGCCCGAAATCTAAGTCCGAACGTTGAGCGCCGACGGCGCAGCCGGATGCAACAATCTTAGCACCGCATGTGGCGGTAAACAATTTCCTGACACAATATAGGAACTAGAGCGACGTTTATAGAGATGACACTTTCTAGGACAAAATTAAGTAAAACTTTGGCACATTAGCAACGATAAAATGGAATATCGATTTACATGTAGTTTGACACGATGTTCCCATACAAAGTATTGTCTTTTGACGTCAATAGAGCTAATAAATACGCTGATAAGCGAACGAGGATAATGATACTAATAATTTCCTTACGGATCCGCCAAAAGTAGTTGAACATTTCAAATTGTGTGAAAGGACGATGTCCACATCAACCACATGTAGAAACTAATCATCAGCTAAGATCTTTACAAATGCTTTTCACTAACCAAAAATTTAACGTCAAAGTTAAATTCTGACATGCCACTATCACAAATTCCAGAACCCAGTGATGAAACTGGATACTTGTTCCAACTACAGAATATTTTTACCATAGAGTCCATGAGATTTCTCGAGAGAAGATACTTTCCATCCAAGCGCTCAATACGCCCCATTGATGCACGAAATACACTGACTCCAATATTCATAGAATGCTTCGAAAAACAACACACACTGTGCACATACCTTACCAACACTTCTGGAGGAAATGCACACCGCCTAATGAATTCAAACGCCCTGAAGAATATTAATTTGTAGCAGAATTATCTTCTAGAGTATAGTGGCTCAATACCTCTAAATACGAAATTTACCTACTATGTCAATATATAAAGCTATCCAAAAAGAGAATTATCCCAATACCGAAACCGCTTTAAGCCAGAGGACCTATGATTGCCGCACCCCTATAATCGCTGCACCTTTCGTATCAACAACAGGTAGATGATTTACAAATTTACAACTAATTAAAATATATCCTAACCATATAACTTTAATGTTATAAACTATGGAGATCGTAGGATAATTACAAACTTTCAGCTTGCGACTCGGAATTACTGGCGATAATTTATAACCTTTGAATTGACCGATTGTCTTGATCTACAATGATTGAATCTATATTAGCAAATCGATTATTAGGATCAATCGGGACTCTTCTACGGTGCTTGATTAAATGAGAATTGGTCTGGCTTCCTAGCTTGTGAATATTTGCCTGTACATGTAACTCTGCGACTTTCGTGTTGAGAGAATCAACAACACGACCTGTTTCACGAAACTTTCGCTACAAGACCCTTTTTCGGGGAGAATCTGGGGACTCACAATCCCTAACATGCCGAAATACTTGATATACATGACGGGAGCTACGAGGTGAATCATCCAGTGTAAAATTAGTTCTACGGGGCGAAACTGATGCACGCTCTATCTGCTTAGGACCTTGTGATGAGCTCGGGCCTGTATCAAGGTTCCAAGGAAATAGATCAGCGGCTTTCCAGCCGGAGCGGAGCAATCGAGCATTGAATGTATCCCTTCGGGCAAGATGGTAACAAGAAAATAACCTCTGTTTCTTTACTGCTGCCGCATCGTCGAATTGTGCCAGTTCGGCAAACTGAGTGCGATATCTTGACTTCAGTGGAGAAAGAATACCCAAATCCAAGGGTTGAAGAACATGACTTGAGTGAGCTGGTAAAAACAGTAGCTGAATATTATTCTGCTTGTAAAGCCATAAAAATTATGTACTTGTTTGACTTTCATGTCCATCCATAATCCAAAGACGATGACTACCTAGTTCTGATTGGGTTTCGGGGAAAAAGATGTTCTTAAGTCACTGAATTGCAATAAAATTGCTAGTCCACCCATTTTCAGATGTCGTAAAACACCAATCTGATGTTTGCTCTACGAACCAGGTATTTTGTGGGCTGTTGCCCTTAAAAATAATGAGGAGTCGAATGAAAGCCCCAAGAGCGCTTGCAGACTCAACTATCGACACCTACTCTCGTGATTGAGGAGATTTGACATATATTCGTCTTTTCTGAAAGCTTGTAAGTACTCACGAGTTTGCAAAAACACCAAGAGCAATAAAATACGCATCGGTATTCT
>JAATOF010003136.1:0-19611 GCA_013170925.1 Podosphaera leucotricha | reverse complement strand
TTTACATGCCCCCTTATACATCTCATATACTTCAGCCACTTGATTTATCGTGCTTCTCAACGCTAAAAGCACGTTATCGCCGGTTCATTGGTGAGCTCTCTAGACTAGACGACTCAGCTTCCATTAAAAAGCAAAAATTCATCAAGTACTATCACGAAGCACGCTATGAGCGTCTTACAAAGGCCCAGATTCAAGGTGGCTGGCGCGCAGCAGGCTTGTTCCCTTTCAATCGACAGAAAGGCCTCAGGAACTCGTTTGCTCTATCCCCCGCTTAAGAGCGTCCAAAAACACCTGAGAACCAGACCAAGAAGCGCCCATTTGACGAAAGAAACACTCCCCGGAAGCCTTCTGATATTTATGACTGTATCTAGAGTCTTCGGAGTGAATCTGAGCTTACAAGACGATCTACCACAGCTATGTACAAGACCAAGGGAAGCCGAAGATTTAGAAAAGGAAAATCAGGACAGGGCTACAAAGGAGGGTCAGGAAGGACAAAATCAAAATAGGGTATATTCATTTGAAGATTGCTTAGTTAATTTTGAAATATAAACTTGTAGAACGTTGTGGTTGTAGAATAATTACTGAATCAAAAAATTCCAATATCAAAAGTCACGTGCCAGAAAGGGGGGTTGTCCGAAAGGAGGGTCCTCGGACTTAATATGAATGAATGATCTTGGCAAATTTTTAAAATGTGCTATAGTATGCCCCCTGACACGATGAAATGTGATCATTTTATCTGACAAAACAATTCATCCCAAAATCTTCCCATTATAATTAATTATGCGTGTATGGTAAATATTGGTGTACATGTAAAAATGGGATAGAATAATTATGCATCATCTGTAAACAAAATTCAGGTCTTTCGTGACAAATCTCAAGTGGCCGCCTCCCTCGAACCGCCCGCAACTTATTGCTGATTCTACGCTGACGTCATCGAACCCTTTTAGACCGCCTATCCGATTTCAGAAGCCTCGAAGAACATTTCCGGTACACAGTTTGGCACATGCGTCTACGTATTAGATTCTCTTGAGTTTTTTTCAGAACTTTAAATTCTGTTACACTAATTTTTAACTTGAGCCATATCTAAGGCTAAAGGTGCGTCTCCGAGCTGCGGTATGTCATTACTTGACCAGCCCTCCGAGTCAGCGTCACCATCACAGTCACCAGCGCATTCTCGAAAACCCGGCCCTTCACTGTGCTCAACAAATGATAATTTTATGACCAGGTTACCTCAGAAAGGCCTAACCAGTGATTCGTCTTATGCAGGCAGGGAAAAGAATTTGACTTTGAAAACTTCCGACCAAAAGTCTAATAGCTTAAACGACACGCACACGCACACGCCTCTACGCCTAACCGGTACACCATCAATTCCGCAGGATGTCAAAAATGAAGCCTATGGAGCTGCAAGAAACCAAATAAATGTCACTGGACGAACATCAGTGGCTGAGGTTGAATCTCTGCGAGTAGCAATGAATAAAAATTTCCAAATTAATCCGCATCGGGATGAAGTAATATTACAAGGAAGCAAAGAAAATAAAACTCTGATTCCTGAAACTCTAAGGATAGAAGGCAATCCATCCCAGAGTTACAAAGTTGCCTTACCAGCGTCCAAAAAGGGATTTCTGAGTCCGATACCATCTGAATTAGAGAAAACATGTACAGATTTATCGTCACAAAATACTCCAGTGGAACTGATATCTACCACTGGAACGATAGATTTATTGAGTTTTCCCTTTCCAATGATGCCAAATCCAGGTATTTCTTCGTCACCTAGCTAGATTCGCTGCTAACTTTTCTGCATTAGATCTTAACCCGCACAAAGGATTAAATGACAAACCCGAGGCTTCAACGCTAATTAGTCAGAATTCAGAGAGCTACACTACTCAAAATGACTTTAAATTCAAGCCGCCGA
The DNA here is from genome assembly GCA_013170925.1 of Podosphaera leucotricha. NCBI lineage: Eukaryota > Fungi > Ascomycota > Leotiomycetes > Helotiales > Erysiphaceae > Podosphaera > Podosphaera leucotricha. The sequence continues at coordinate 17,699 of JAATOF010003136.1, read as the reverse complement.
ACATCAACCAACTATCGTTGATGTTAAGTTCTGAGCCTGGTCTTCAACCGTGGTGGACGACTCTTGTCGAAATAATGAAAAATATATATGGTGCCCAGCGAGTGACGTTATCAGTCCCCGCAGATTCTACTGACATTGAGAATGTTCCTTGGGGCCAAAAAGCTACTTTTAACATGGCACGAGAAGAATCAGACATGAAATTCATACCAAGAAAAAATAGTACCAGTAATTTTAATTTTAATAATAATAATAATACTAGTGATATATCGACCTTGGGAGAGACGAGCTCCAAGGAAGATTCATGGCCCCCTGAATCCCAGGTCACTAACAATACTCGACCCAGTCTTCCAACCCGAAACTCTTTTATTGCACATGAGGAGGATAAGCAAGCTCAAGCTTCTTCGCTGGAGATTAATAAGGCCCCCAGCTCTCGTCCTAACGGTGTGAGGAGATCGAAAAGTCATCTGATACCCCGTCCTGGTGTTCCACCACGATCAGGCACGCTGCAGAATGCACAATTAAACTTGAAATCTTTGGAGGATCACTTGATATCTGATAAATCTCATTTATCAGAGATTTGGAATAGTTTAGAACAATCAAATAGAGGAAGCGCGGGTCGTGTATTCTCAGTCCTCCAGGCTCTTGACTATGAAGCAGATGCATTGATTGATAACAAAGGTGTCTCAAGGGTTATTCAACGTGGTAAGGTTGTAGCCTTAACTCGTGATTATCCGTACATCGATTCGTCGGCTGTAGATGAAAAAGCTGGGGATAATTGGTCATATCAGGGTTTTAAAAGGAACTCAGTTTATGATAAAGTAAAGACCAAATCTACAGATCTTGGAGGATCTAGAATTTCATCTCTCTTTGGTCATAGATCAAGTAAATCATGCCGTGGAGGCAGTCGTAACCCCAGTGGGAATTACGGTATGAAGTAAAACAACTTTACAAGATAAAAACTGACGATATTTTAGAACCAGAACCAGAGTCAAACTTTGATGAATATGAACAGACACCAGCTTCGCCATGGTCTCAGTCGCCTGCGCCATCGCCTGCAGTACATGCAGAGACGACCGAAAATCTTTTCTTCGCAAATGTTCAGCCCATCGACGAAGAAACTTTCAATCCTCAAAGAACGCCTCCTAACTACTCAGAGGGTCCCCAGCCAGAGACAATTGGGGCAGATAGATCGTGGACTGTACTTCATGTTCCATTAATTCACCCCCTTCTTTCGAAATCTGTGCAAACTTTTCGATTGGACGCTGCCGCTTTGGAATCAAGGACAGCTGGACTTGGAAAAAGTCTTCTGGAAAAATACTCCGAAGATGATCGACGTCAACCATCTCGAGAACGGAGATCAGGAACGACTCCTATCGCTATTCTTTCTCTTCTAACGCCTCTTATTCCTTATCCTAATGATCTTCGAAACTCCTTAGAAAGCCTTGCACCTCACCTTGCCACTACATTTTCTCTCTGTCGGAATTTCTCTAATTTAGAGACTGAGATTGCTGGACTAAGTCGCAAACGTCCCACAACCACTGGGTTTGGAGCAGTTGCACCTGCTGGGTTTCGGTGCTATCCCGATGACCCCTTGCACTTAGGGCCCATCTTGCAATCTCCTGTCGATGATATCGCACAACAGAGGTCAACTGGAGGTAGTATCACAAGTTCAAGTGAATACTCAGGACAGACTCAGAGTAATATGGGCTCTACCGCAGGAACACCAGGATGGGACTCGGCGAGTGCTTGCTTTTATCAGGACAAGCGTTCTAGTGTTGGGAGTCCTGGATATTTTGCCGCTGAAAGTTATTTCAGTTGTAGAGAGCGGCCTGTATTAAGTAGATTAGAGTCCGAATCCACCAGCAAAGTCCGAAAAATTTCAAAGGAATTTTCCCCAACAGACACACGAACACAAGACATACGCATACAAGACACACGGACACAGAGAGGTGCATCCGAGGTAGAGGAGAACTCAGCAGATGCATATTCTTCCGGCGAAACCATCGAGCAGCTGCGAAAAGAGAAGGGATTATTTGATGCTCTCGAGCAAGAGTCTCAGGAGCGTTTGATTAACAAAGAAATGACTAATATGCTACCAGCTCGGGATCCTTGCCCTGGATATCACCAATTAAATAGTATCATATCATCCAGAAAATCTGCTTTGCGGGCGGTATCACAGAAAAGTTCATCTAAAATGGATCGCCATCATACCGCGCACACATTGCTTCACTCCTACGGTGCAGACTTTGGAGCAACATTTCAATCACTGCCGACAACTTGCCGTAGTCGAATTTCAATGAAGTGTAAGACGCGTAATCGCTCGAGCTCTGCATCAGATCCTCCACCTCCTGATTACATGCCACCACCATCTGATCGAGTCAAAGGAATCTTATTAGATTCGCTACCTCTTCATCTCTTTATTTCTTTGCCATCTACCGGTGAAATTGTTTGGGTGAATAGTCGCTATTTGACTTATCGTGGACAAAGCGTAGAAAATTTACATGAAAATCCTTGGAGTAGCATTCATCCAGAAGAACGAGAGTTATATCTTAAGTCATGGAAGCATGCTCTTCGCACTGGTGAGCAATTTGCTATGCAGGCTCGACTTAAAAGATTTGATGGTACATATCGCTGGTTTTACACCCGAGCATCTGGTCTCAGAGACAGTCGTGGGGTTGTCGTGCAATGGCACGGCACGTCAATGGATATTCACGAGCAACATGTTGCAGAAGTCAAAGCAGCTCGACAAGAAGAAATCGAAGCATCTGAAGCCAAGCATCGACAACTTGCAAATCTTATACCACAGATCATTTTCTCTGCCACTGAAGAAAATGGTCTCACTTTCGCAAATCAGCAATGGCTCTCATACACAGGACAGCCTCTCGATGACTCAATAGGGCTTGGGTTTGTTGACTTTGTCCACCCTGAAGACCTCGCCAAGTGCCAAGTTTTGATTGCAGAACCGCCTTTATCACCCCAATTAAGATCAACTAAGTTTTCTGATAGTTCCCGAGTTTCTTCTTTGACGCCGACAAAGCTCAAGTTAGGACCCAGCTCCACGGGATCTGAAACATCAGATACATTGACGGAAACCCCGATCAAACGTGTACAAGACTCACTTTCTCGAACTAACAGTTCATCCAGTGCATCTATTTTTGAATACCCTTCGGCTGATATGGCTGAGTTGATAAGATCAGGTGTTGTAAAACTTGATAAAGACACTAATGGTCAAATTTCTTACAGTACAGAAGTTCGGCTTCGATCCAAATCTGGAGAGTATCGCTGGCACCTCGTTCGCTGTGTAGAAGTCGACAATATCAACCTTGGTACAGGAGACGGCTCATGGTTTGGTGCCTGTGCAGATATTAATGATCATAAACTGCTTGAAATGAAGTTAAAAGAAGCTATGGAATCTAAGAGTAAGTTCTTGAGCAACATGTCGCATGAGATTCGTACACCTTTGATCGGTATATCTGGAATGATCAGCTTTTTGCAAGATACAGTACTAAATGAGGAACAAATGGACTATTGTAACACCATTTCATCGAGTGCTCAAGGTCTTCTCGCCATTATTAATGATATACTAGATCTAGCAAAAGCAGATGCAGGTATGATAAAACTAGTTTTCGACTGGTTTCACGTTCGGTCGCTAGTCGAAGAGGTAAACGAAACATTATCTACCATGGCGATAACTAAACATCTAGATGTCAACTATGTGATAGATGTCGACGTTCCGGAGATGGTAAAAGGTGATAGGTTTCGAATTCGACAGGCATTGTTAAATGTGATTGGTAATGCCATTAAATTTACAACAGTGGGTGAGGTTTTTACGCGCTGTAAAATATCTCCGAGGGACCAGTCTCAAAAAGTCGGTGATAATGAGCTTATGCTTGAATTTTCGATTACCGATACTGGAAAGGGGTTCACCCAAGAAGAAGCCGAGATCATTTTCAAACCATTTAGCCAGATTGACTCAAGTAGTACTCGCACTCAAGGAGGAACTGGTCTAGGTCTAGTCATATCTCGACAGCTTATTGAGCTTCATGGTGGAAAGATGGAAGGGACAGCTGTTCCTGGAGTTGGATCTACTTTCACGTTTACTGCAGTGTTTGGCTTACCTACTGCTGATGATCATCCTGATCCACCCACTGCTTCATTGCCTAATGCTTCGAATTTCGGCATACCTTGCAAGAGATATCCCAGCCGATCTTCAATCTCGAGCAAAACACAGGATTATGGAATCAGACAAGCTAACGTGACTTTTGTTCAATCTACTAACTCGACGAACCTCTCTGTTAACAAAAGCTCACAAGATAATATAAATGTTAATCTATTGACAGGAACCTCGTCTACATCTTCAACTCTCTCAACATGCTCTTCAAGGTCAATAGCTACTTCTATTTCTTCGAGCTTATCTAGTCCCCAATTATTGTCAACTATTGGAAAGGCAGTACAAGAAAAATTATCGGACTCATTGAAGTTGATAATTCCAGGCCAGCAAACTTATCAGCCTAATTCTGAAGGCATGAATTGCAGCAATGATTTTTGTGGGACAAAAAACATAAATTACACATTGAATATGAATAAGGGAGGTAATACTCACTCAAAAAATATTTGTTCACCTATGTACTCGATCCTGCTTATTTGCCCCCAGAAACACAGCAGAGAAGCCACAACACAACATATTGAAATGACTCTATCTAAGGATGTTCCTCATCAGATTACCGCACTTTCAAGCGTCGAAGAAGTACAAACTATTTTAAATACTGAGCGCTGTCCTCTCTTCTCGCATATTGTAATTAACCTTGGCTCAACTGATGAAATTGTCAAACTTATCAATGGAATTCTTGCTCTATCCCATAGTCAACCTTCAATTGTCATCCTTTCGGACCCACTTCAACGACAAGAGGTTATGAAGAATTCAACCAGCTTCGACTACGTCCAACTCACCAAAGAGAACCGTATCATCTTCGTATTTAAGCCAGTGAAGCCATCACGCTTTGCGGTTATTTTTGATCCTGAGAAAGAGCGAGATTTAAGTACTGACCGAAATAGACATAAGGCACAACAACAGGTCGAAACACAAAGGCAAAATTATGTGGATATTGGAAAAAGGCTTGGAAATAAAGGACTCAAGGTCTTGCTGGTCGAAGACAATGCCACCAACCAAAAGGTTCTTCTGAAATATCTAAGTAAGGTTGGATTAGCAGTTGATCTAGCACTGGATGGAGTTGAATGTACTGAAAAAGTGTTTGGCAACATACATTCATTCTATTCCCTCATTCTTGTATGACTTCTGTCCTCTCTTTCTCTTTCTCTTTAAATTGATTCAGCTAACATGCTACTAAAGTGCGATCTCCACATGCCAAACAAAGATGGCTATCAAGCGTGTCGTGAAATTCGTGAATGGGAACAGAAAAATCGCCATGAACCAATCCCTATCATTGCTCTTTCTGCTAACGTCATGACAGACGTTCTGGATAGATGTAATGAAGCTGGCTTTAGTAATTATATTACCAAACCTGTAGACTTCAAAGCATTGAGCGCGATCATGGGTGATTTACTCGATCCAGATGGTGCTGCGAATTAAACAAATATCATCACGCCTAAGGTGTATGCAGCAATTTCACGATCATAGTGTTGACCGAGCCTGGGACTCGACATTCTGTCTCAAATTTTTATTCTCCTCTAATTGAAATGAAATGGGGTTAGGTGTTTTTGTTTTTATGCTTCGGTATATTTCAATAAACTAGCATGGCGTTACGTGCACGGATCATTTCTCGAATGTTGAAAAAAATGTAGTTTGGGTCTTCAGAGCTTTGGAGTTTGAGGAATGTTTTTCTTAAATAGTAATTAATGTCAAAGAAACGACAAGTTCCAAATAGGAGTCAGGGTAAAGAATAGAGATAGAAGAAAATAGATCGGGACGATTAGATCTGCAAGAGTTGGTTCTTGAATTTCCAAGTTCTTACAGTCACGTAGCCTTCAACTATAGCTTGTATTGTGTGGTTCTGAATCGTTCCAATAAACGTAGTTATAAAATTAATGACTTTATAACGATACTAACTTTTACCGAAAAAAAGATAGAAAGAGCAGAGTCGAGAACGTTGCAAGACGTATGGAGTATTCAAAAGATGACTTGAATCCAAAAATGAAGTATGAGAAATGTGAGACAATCAACTCAATTAACTGACGTAGATATGAATCAATTAATAGATTTTTGTGCTGTGTGGAATCGTATTATATCACCTGGAAGCTTTCATGAAAGATAAACTTCAAAATAAGATGTAGATACAACATAGGTATGATAGAAATAGAATATGACGATGAGGATAACTCAGTCGAACTTGGAGAGAAACAGCTTTTGTTTTTGTTCTGAAGCTTTAGAGACGAGATAATTATATTTAGATGTAAATTAATTAATGATAAAGCATAGAGCAGGTCTATAAACACGAGCTTCAGCCCATGTAGAACATAAATTTTTCATCAACAGATTCATGCCATCGCAATCAATAAAGAAGGGCGTAAAACGTCAAAGATACATGTACTTGAGCTTATGTCAGGACTCACCAAATGAATGTTCATGTTGGTACTACGCACGCCGCAGACTTGGGCATTTAGAATACGGAGTGTGTGTGAGAATGAGAAATTAGGGATGATTTAGCAAGTAGTGCACGGTGGATCGCATATTTCGTGGGCTGTGTAGTCACAAACATGTCCTGGCGGGTTAGTGCGTGCAGGATGAGAACGCTTAGATCAGGTTGAGCAGAAGGCCGAGTTGTGATGAGTAACGCGTCTCATGGCACGTCTTGTGACGGCCGGTTAATTTTGGGGGTTTGCAATTAATTGAAATTTATAGATGATGCTCATATAGAACATTAGCAAGCATAAGGAAATAAGTGGAATAATAAAAGAATCTTCCGGATCCGAAAATTATTGATTGCTTCAAAATTTCAATTTCAAAGGTAGGATTTTGTAGGGTTCAATGAAAAGAAAAAAGATATATCAATATCATTTAATCTGCGCGCTAGTGGCACTCCATTCTCCTGTATCTCCTGTCTTTCCTGGCGCCCACTCGAGCATTAGAGCTCATATCATAGCAACTATCTCTCCAGATGTTGCTCCGGATCTCATCTGTCTGTAGCTAAAGAGACTCGTGGAGAATGTGGAGGTGCCACATCTGGGCACAAGATAAATGCTGCGGAAACTAGAGACGATGGCGATAAATGGGCAGGATTAAGTTGTTTTTTTATCTATGACGTCAAAATGAAGAGCCTCTTCGCCGTCATCATATGCTCATACACTTCAATATTTTAATCTCTGGGCTTTAAGTCCAAAGTACTTTTATCTACATCCTGTATACCCTAAAGTAGGGGACGCCATATTTTATCAGTGGTCGATGACGGTACTTGAGGAAGCCTCAAACGTGTGAAATTCGCCCATGAGTCCAACAGGTCGAGCCAAGCTTGTTTCGGGTATTATTTCAACGTGTTTGAGTTACAAGCTTTAATGGCTTTCTTGATTCTTTTGAGAGCTCTTGCTTTCGTTTCTCTGTGCTTAAAGCTGTATGACTACGAAGTTTGGTTAGTAGCTCGAGATATCTTAGCATCGAGCCATGGACTCGCGCCACGACCTGACTGCGCTTCTCTTTTCGGTGATTCTAGGGCTACGCATTCACAGCTGGTCTCGCCAAGATCGCGGGATCGCGTGTAGTGAGGAGGTTCCTCGTCCCAGCTTATGTGTATGTGTACGTCGGGTGATAGTGCTCAGAGATCCGTCGATTAACCTCACGGCCACTGAGCGCGAGAGAATCTGGTTGTGAAGACCGCCAAACACGACTGGCTCAATTCAATCTTCCACCTTTACGGGCTCTTCGAAGCCTCTCAAATCGACGAGAAATAGGTCAAGATGTGCCGAAAGCAAACTTGGGTAAAAACTTCTGATTATCTTGGTCAATGGGGTGAAGTTTGAAGGAGATGGTAATGTAACCAATAGTTTAGGCAGCTGATATGATACGTTAGCTCACAAAATGATACTAATTCTCACACCAGAGAATATTACCCACTCAATCAAGCTTCCAGCTAAAGTGATATAAGTTTAATCCTTGCCATCGTATTCCTACTGAACCTTCACAAATATGACGACCTACCATTTTAGCCGATCAGTGCATAACCTTTCTGTCTCATAAATACGTGGTTCAGATGAGGGTTGAGCTCACTCTTTCTACGAGGCATATATATTTCCAATCGGACCTTCTGTTGGTTAATCTCCTTCTCTTATGCTGCAATTATATTTTTATCATCCAGCCCTTGCCTATCTTTTTATGCAGTATTCTAGCAAAGCGTCTGAAAGATCTTAAAGCTTTTGTTACAGATAAGTCGAATTGTGGTAGATCACTCGAGATTTTCAGCGGTTTGGGTGATTCATTTGCTTCAGGAACCTCATCTACATTGATCTGCTCTATTATTAAATTTCAATGCGAGTTGTTGATCATATTAACCCCGACAGACTTTTACTCTATGAAGAAGATGATGTCCCAGTGCGAGATAGCCAGTCAAAAACATTTGTCCCGAAATCCCCTCGAGCTACGCTTGAGCTTAGCAGTGGAGGAAGTTTATCTTCCCAAAATAGTAAAGCACTCGTGAGTGTCGTAACGTTGTTAACCCACGCCTGAAAAGCTGCGAAGAGAAGTTTGAAGACAGGAAAGTTAGGGACTTGCTACATGAAATGACTTGAGTAGTCGGGTAAGAAAAGAATGTATGTTTCCTACTAAAGCATTCGCATAAAAACTCATGCGCAGTTTAATTTAAATGCCCACCTAACACTCAAAGCCACTAGACCACTTCATCCTCTATCTTTAGTCTTTTTGGAGTACCAAAGACCTCCTTGATCCATTGCTTATTTAAACTCCAGCCATTTTCTGATTTCTTGAACGTCCGTTGATCAAATGTTTCCAATTGAGGAAATCATTGCCTCGGTTCTGACTTACTATTAAAAATCACATGCGATTCCTTATTTACCGAGGACTGAGGTGCACTTAATTGTAGTGATAGGTGCTTTAGTATCCTCACACATCTTTTGTATAGTATAGACCTTGGGAAAATCATTGACTTCTTTGCTCTCTATAAATCCTATCTTGTTCATATTCCAGCCACGCTTTGAGGAGGTTGCTTTTGACAGCTAGATGATTAAGTGAGTTGAAATAATCCTGGATCATCTCAACGGTTACTGCATAAAGCTTAAAGCTTTTCATTAATTTGCCTCTTCGAATAGTAAAAGATGGATTTCTTTTCAAAATATTATTTGTCCATTTTTTTCTAAGCCGTTGGGAGTCGTATCCAGCCGCTAGTACTCGTTGAGCAAGATCTTTTAACTATTGATACGTGGGTGCCAAGCCAATTGCGCGTTAGGCTTGTTCTAGTTGCTCAAACAAGTTTCTTGGTCTATTAATAATTGTTGGAGGATTCAAAATTTTGAGCTGATGCCTCGCATACGGCCTGTTAAATTAGAATTTGGAACCAGCCAGTCACGCGCGGATTTTCCTTCAATGATATTATTGACTGCGCGTCGAACGTTATTCTAGGTACACTTAGTCGTGATAATGGTTGAGATGAATTTTTAATGTTTTATTTCAATTTTGGGGTTTTTTGATCGATTTCTGAGGCTTTTTGTGATGACTGGATTAGGCTGCGCAGCTACAGAGTGGGGGCTTATTCTCAACTTCATTATAATTTCGTGGAAAACTCTGAGTTTTTTGTCGCTGACTATCCATTGATTCATTTAATAGTAGACTTAAAAGCGTATCAATATATGTTGGAACTAAATTTGAAGATAAGGTGCAGGTAGCCTGTGGCACACACCACCGAAAATACTTTAGAATATCACCATAACTCACAAGCAGGCTCTTTAATTGGACAGTTAAAACTTTTCTTAAAATCTCTAGAGTTTTCTAGCGTTCCGAGAATCCGTACCCAATTTGGTGCGTGTGGATCGCTGTGAATACGAGTAATTGCCATTTCTTTGCGACTTTTTCCGCACCACCAATTTCCAAAACTCACATAAAAGAGCTGTTCTGGGGAAAAATTTTCAAGACCTGGAAGCCTTTGAACAGAGGTCCCAGATTGGCGCTTTTTCCAGGCTGAAAACGAAGCTACGATACCTCCTGCGTCGGCAATATTTTCTCCCAAGGTGAGTTTGCCATCGATGTGAAGTAGCTGATCATTTGGTCCAGATATGGTATATTTCGCATATTGATCTATAAAACACTGAGCACGTTGCTCAAAATTATTGACTGTATTATTGTTCCACCAATCAGTGTAATTTCCATTTTCGTTGAAGTGGCGCCCTGTGGAATCAAAAGCATGAGATAGTTCATGACCAACGATGGAGCCAAATGCACCATAGTTGAGGTAAGATGGAAGGTCTACTTCGAACACAGGAAATTGTAAAATACCAGCCGGAAATACAATCTCATTTCCGGGAGGATTATAGTAGGCATTAATAGTTGGTACAGTCATGCCCCATTCATCAAGATCTACTGGTTTGCCGAGTGCAGACCACCGACGAGAAACTTCAAAGCGGGCAAGCAAGACTGTGTTCTCAAAAAAGTTAGTTGATGTGATATTAACAGGGGCATAAAAGTCGCTCAGAATTTGAGGATCCATAATGTTTGGGCTCTGTAAAAATCAGCGAGTATTCTCGGAAGTGACAGAAATACTTTACTTTGATAGGATACCCAATTTTCTGCCTAATTCTATTCACTTTCTCAATTGCCTTTTCAATAACTCTGTGGTCCATCCATGGGGAAACTTTTAACTTTTCGATGAAGGTCTCTTTAATATCAGAGACTATCTGGTCTCCTTGGAATTTTGATCTCTCAGAAAAAGCTTTTTCAACGTAGAATCGACTCAGAATCCATCCGAGACCTTTATTTACGTGACCGACACATCTTCTCCAGCGATCTGGAACGGATTCTGGGTCCTGTTACCGAGTTAGATGGAGAAGAGATCCTAGAAAAAAAGACTCACCTTTCCTTGAAGTTCATTCATAAACCTATAGTATGGCTTAAGCTCTTGAGCTTCCACAATCAAAGAAAAAGATTGGATACATTTCCAGATAAAATAAGTCTGCACTATTTCTTCTGAATTTCTACTCAAAATATCTGTGAGATTTCTGAAGTAGTCAGGGAAGCCAACCACAAGATTTTGGGTCAGAAAGTTTGGTGGGGTTAGACTGTTAATAATTTTTGAGATACTAATTTGAGAGGTTAATTTTTCCGCATCTTCGAGTGAGAATAGATTATAGTATTGCTTGAAAGTTAGCTATGAAATTTAACGACTGTATAATTGGCTCACAGTAACATCATTACGATCAGCAGGATCGGGAGAAGCAGCGGAGAGTTCTTTCTCAAGTTCAACAACTTTGCGAGCTAAATTAGCCGTTCTAATTAAAACAGGACTATTGCTTTTCATAGATTTCCACTCGGTTTGAGGGGTAATGATGTCTTTTTGATGATCTATGTTTAGATTACTGAGAACTTGAGCGAGAGTGGTGGTATATTTTTCAAGCACTGCTTCGTCATCATAATGATTTTTTGAAGGAAGGCCAATTTTTGCTGGGGGGCCTGCCTGAACAACGACAATATCTGGATTTTTATCGTCCGGACCAACGTCTGTTTCGATCAATCCAGAAATCCCCATGTGTTGTAAGAAAACTAATACCTCCGAAAGTCCTTTGTAACCAACGCTAGTCAAAGGTGTTTTTTCGTCATATTCCCATTGTTGTACTGTGAACAGTTCGGTTATATGGTGAATTATTTCGATCAGAGGCTCCATTCCTCGACTTTTAATAGTTGTTATATCCATACAAGCATCATATGCATTCTTTAGCTTTTGGAAGTTGATTTCATCGATAGATTCAGATATTTTATCAACATTTGATTGCTACCATGCACATGATTAGTTTTATGCGGTGAGGTAAAGGAGTCATAGCCGCACATTATTATCCTTAGGGTAAGGTGCTTCGAGAATATGTCTCAGAAGTATTTCTGCATTCTCGCTCATGATGGAGCCAGTAAAGGCATCACTTTTATCAGGTCGGATATCATGATGGTCGTTCCAACCACCACATACTAGTTCTCCAAAGTTTGTACAAGGATCGATGTTCTGATATTGAGGTGAAAGATTGTGAAGAATTTCGGAAGATGCGTGGATGCATGCTGGGGTTGTACAGATATTCGTATCAGTAGATTGTTTGGCTCCACGTTGACCTCCAGATTGTCAGTAGGACTGGCGACTAGAAAAGATTACGTGACTTACTTCCCACATCATAGGCGAGTGATATACAGGCTAATGCCAGAAGAATAACAACGGAGGTACACACTGATTTTCGGGTGAGCCAATGCTTTAGGATTTTCCAGCTAAAACTCCTGTCCTCGTCTTCTATGATCGATTGGGTGAGTAAATGAACGTTTTCATCTTCGCTTTTACGCATCGCAAACGAGTCACTATCAGGTTTCTTTCTCTTTCAAGGTACCTGCTCTATATCCGTCGTAGCAAAACACCTATTAACATGGCAAAATTATTTTGGTGTCAAGTTCACACTGTTATAGACTGAAGGGAAGGTAGCAGATTTGATTAAGGATCTTTTGATTTATTCAAAACTGGAGGGCCATCTGTCCTCTGAAACATTACCCATAGGTCACATTTATTTTAATTTAATCTCACTAAGGCCAGAATTCTAACCTTTGATTATGACTCTTCGATAGAAGCCTAGAGTTCCCAATTGTGGTTTCATAGCCGATCACCGACAAATATCTGTAGTTATGTGATAAAAGCAAGTTATTTTGAGAGCCACTGTCCCCAAGCCGACAAAGACGAATGCTCTACACTTTCGCGGTACTAGCAACACACTAATCAAAAAACTTTGAATTACAAGATATTATTTAATGGATGAGAGAGTTGAAGCGATGAAGTGGTTTGTCCGCAAAGGTTAGACATGTCAGAAACTCCACTATCAATTTTGATCTGCAACTATTTATTCAACTTCAATACATGTAAATAAAGGAGAGCCACACTGTTGGTAACCTTAGCGGCGGACTTATATTATCTCTCATATCTGGCCAAGATTGGAGAGGAGGTGGATAGTAACATGAACATAATTTGTAATATTCAAGGAACAGCAAACTGATTAGAATATATCCCTAGTAGAGGTGATGATGGGTGTAGTGGTGCATCGTCCAGGCCGTTCTCCCAAGTAAATTTTGGGTATCCTAAACACATGTCCCACCTGAGACAGGATAAAGCTGGTTCGAATCCAGCAAGCCACATTTCTCGCGGTGTCGCTGATCTCGTATAGTGATGAAGGCATGCTCAGATAACTAGAGGTTTTTCCCTCTTTTCCCTCTAGTGGGTATTCTCGGAAGATGTTTCATGTCGCAAGGCAGTAACTGCAAATGAAATCTGGGTATGAGTGTTCCATCGTCAAGTTGTGTCATTCTACAAGAAATGATGTCAAAAAAAAAACGAACGCTAACTTCAAAATCCCTGTAATCGATCTACATCTCGCCTATGAAGTGTATCCCAGTAAAACAGACTTTAGGCTGCTTACATACATGTATCTATATTAAATTTTGGATCACTCCGATTTGTTGTCCTGGCACAGAATGATGTATAGTGGAATATTGCTGAAATCTGGGACAATATTGTTGCTCAGTGTATGTATGTGGGCTGCTTAGTGAAGCATTCATGTACACCAAGTCGTGCACGGGCTACCTGGATTCCTGTCATCGCATGCGCTCACACTATTTCGATCCTTAGCTGAAGAATGGTTTTAGGAATTAATTGACTCTAATTGCAGACGTTGAGCTCGATTATCCACACTCTGACTACATTTCATAATTAGGTTTAGCCCAGACATGAATGATATTTACCATGTTAGGTAGGTCCTGGTTACTATGATAACCAAATCCCCTATCAAGCTACGTATAGATCACAATATTTTATTTCATTTACCTCGAAGCGTCCACGCATTCATCATCTGCTTTAAGAATCCCAACAACATTGTAACGCTTGCTAAAGAAAGTCATCCATTCATCCAGTGTTTGCTTCTCTTTATCGTTTAAGTCTTCCCATTCTGATCTGACGTCGGCAGCCTTGGTGCTACTGAGCGCAAGAGCCCTTGATGCATCGTGGCCAGCAAAGACATGGTAAGGTCCACCAGGAAGATAAGCTTTGTTCCCTGTCACATCAAATACTTTTCCTTTGATGGCTACATAACATAGTTCACTTTTTTCTCCTGTATATGGTTAATTCATATTCTCTTTGCAGAGAGAATGACGTACCATCAGCGTTACTAAGCGCGCTGAGAGATATAGGGTCGTTTTTGGGAGCGTTAAGAACGACAGGTGTCTTCGGCTCAAACTTTCCGGCCATCTTATTTGATTCGCAGAATGTATCTTCACAAGAAACTAACAACTGCTAAGCTTTATGTGCCTGGTGATGGCTATCTTTGACGTTCATTAAATAATAAGGCTAGGAGGAGATCATATCAGATTTTAATCACACCTTGGCATCGGCCTCAGTTTGTACCGAACAGATCTGAACTGTAATATCTGGAAAAATTAAAGATTGGACGGCGACTCTTCTGAAAGTAGAATATCCCTTCACCTCATCGGAATATGTTCACAACGCGATTACGAAACATCTCTAAGCGGATTTCACCATCAATATTCACGCCGCTCAATTCAACCCCAATATCACAACAAGTTCCCGTCTCTATTCAAAAGATCAAGCAGAGATGTAGCTCTAGCAGGTCAACGACATCTCGTCGTACCACCTGGGAATCCCTTAAAGTTCTCATCAAAGATTCTCCCATATTAATACCTACAGCTCTTGTAATGTACGCAGTAAACTTCAAGACTTGTTGCATATTAATAATTTCTATTTAGGTTATTAATATCATCTGGAATTCTACTATGGAGCAATAAGTACTACTCAGATTATATCATAGGCGCATTTGTCAACTTCCCTGAACCTGTATCAAAACAACTACGAAAAGCTCTTTTCTATACAAATATTGACTTCAAGCCCAACTTGGCACTCAAGTACTACAAAGAAGCCATTCGTGTTGCAGAAGAAACAGGTGTTGATCGTTTCTCTGATGAAATGATTGGTATCAAACTTCAAATCGCTCATTTATTTGAGAAGTCCGAAAGGTTCCATAAAGCAATCGAAATTTTGGAAGCCATTCGAACTGATAATCTGAAGTGGCTTGAAATAGTCGGACTTAAAGAAGGCTGGGAAGAGAAGCGGGCCAGAATATTACAAAAGACAGTTCAGGTCTCTGTCAAGCTGGGTGATCTATACAGCAATCAATTTGTGCTAGAGCAGGATTTGGCAGAAGAAAGGTTAACATGGGCTGTGGAAGAGACATTGCGAGAGCTAGAGAGACGAAGGAAAAATGGTGTGAAAGACGAGGGCTCTTGGCTTGATGAAGAACAAATAGGGGCGCAGTTAGAAAGTAATATAATTTTTCCTCCCAAATTGGCCCAGATCTAACATATCTAGTGTTGGGGAATATGTACGAGCAAAAAGATCAACATTACCTGTCCGCTCCTCTTTTCCTTCAAGCCCTAAACCTTTCACCGCCAGAAAGTTGCCATACCGTAATATTAATGAATAATTTATCTACGTCACTAGCTCAACAACGGTATCCACCTGAATACTCCGAAACTACGCGCGAAACTTTAATTTCTAATGCCATAGCTTGGGCCGAAAAGGCCATAGCTCTCTCTACAAAAATAAAGCCGCCAGAACGTAATGAAGAGTGTGATGTAGGTTGTGCCGTGGCATCACACAATCTCGGCGAGTTTTTCGAAATGAAAGGCGATTTTAATGCAGCCAAAAAGAAGTATGAGATGGCAGCTCAGTTGTCGGGGAAGATTAATTTCAAAGAAGGCATAAAAAATGCACAAGAGGCTCTGGAACGGATCAAGACGAAAGAAAAAGGTGGATGATAGATGATTTTAGAGATTTATCTCAGGCAAAATACGTCTGATAAATTCTGTCTTACTGTCGGAAAGACAGCAAATGAAGATTATGACAAGTTAATGTGTTTCACATCTCCCAATCTAGAAAGAAACTTCAAAAAATCTAGATTAAATATTGATTGATTTAGCTAACACCTAGTTCCAATCGATAAATTGTTCAAGCTGAACCCAGCGCAATTGCAGAACGAAAAAGCTATGATGGGGCTCTTTTCACTGGCTTGTCTCGGCATGCTCCTATTAAATCTGCAGCGATATCTCTGGGAAGTCTCTATCATTGAACCATTTCATCTAATCAAGACATGATATTCCCCGACCAAATGCTATTTAAGCTTGCATGACTTGTATCTTCGATATCCTACCGGATTAAGTACACCGTAGACGAATCGGATATAATTGTTATAATTTCCAGAATACGAATAAATTCAGTACCTAGTGAACTCTTATTCGGTTCAAGCGCATGGTGTCATTATTCCTCTGAATTAATTTTTTTCTCTGAGCTTTTGTTAAAGATGCTGGAGTGTGGCGTGCTTAGCCATCTAGTGAATTTTGGCACACATATAAATAATTTTGTATCTAATTCAATTCGTATTAATAAAATTTTGGTATAGCTACTCTGAATATATATCGCTATCATCTTACTTTATCGGTTCTTCCAAAGATTCCAATATTTCTCACCCTAAACCCTAATAAACATGATATTTCTAAACCTTAGTAAAGATAACCAACTCCCTCATTATCTTGTATCTGGGTGGTGAATGTAATAGTATTTTTTGATTTTTTGCTCTACAGATACATTGTTGGACGAATAGATACTTGGATGAATTTTCGAGAGAGAAGAATCAATGCCCTTTACTGACGGATCTAACCTATCCTTATGTACAAGTTTTCCCCGTCTCTTATCTATGACTCTCCCTTCAACCAAGTAATCTCCCATGCCGTCTTACAAACCGAATATGTCATCTAATTTTACACATAGAAGAAAACATGATAAGCGCCAATGGCACAACCCATAACCCGCAGACGCAAACAATAACTGTATAAACTTACAACTCGTAGATGATGACACCAACGTGCAAACAGCTGTGAAAGATTTCGAGGAGATAATAATAGGAAAATATTAAGCATGAACTAGTGTTAGTGTTCCCATGGTCGCATGTCGAGAGGCCCTTGCATAATTAGCGCCTAGGGGTATACGCATATTTATGTCGGTCTTGTGCAAATATTTGAGGTTGACAGATCGACACGTTTGTAGACCGACAGACATGATCTGGGTTAAGTCCTGTGAGAGGAAGGTAACTGATGGGCTCTATTCCTACTGCGTACAAAGTGACAGAAGGCGTGGTGTCAGATTAATTAGTCTCCTTGGCTACCTAAACGAGAGGTAAGGCATGCTGGCAAGATGTCGAAATGGACGTTCTCCAGCTTTTATTTACTCTTGTAAAACTTTGGGAGGCATTTGTACAAATGTCACGTGAATCATCAGGAATATGAGAATATTAACATGAATCAATCAGTCTAGTTTCTACAGCTGTAACGTATTTGACAAGCGAGCCGGTCACACAAGCGAGCCGGTCAGTAAATCCCGAATACGCGTCAACTCCTTTATAATTCATTATAATTCCACCAATTCACGCCATGGATTCTAATAAAG
>JAATOF010003131.1:0-15454 GCA_013170925.1 Podosphaera leucotricha | reverse complement strand
GGACCCAAGTAGCTCGATCCTTCGCAACGCGCTGGACAAGCTCGAGCTCTTCAGCGACGCGCTGGGCCAGAGGAGGTGGTTGTTGTGATTTGGCCATCACGAGCGCCATGACCAAATTAAGGTGCACTTGATAGGTATCGTAGGGGAGGAATTAAATTGGAGGGTACAGAGGAGGGTGTTTTGCTGGGGTCTATCGGAATCACTCGCCTCTGAGATCCGTTGTGCGTTAAATCCACGTGATCGTAATGCACGATTAATTATTCGAAATTCGAAATATTAAAGTTATGTTCTAGAATTAGGTATGCCATAGTATAATTATGTATAACTAATTAATGACCCAAATTTTGTTCTAAAAATAGAGATCCATCCAAAAAAATATTTCTGAAGTCTTAGAAAATTTCATAGTACCCCTCGCGCTGCCATTCACGAACAGAAAATGGATTTTGATCCGACCAAAAAACAAACTTGAAAAACGGCTTCATATTTCTAGTCGCCACATCATCACCTTGTTTCTTATATTAGAACGTGAGGAGTCTGAATAGATAGACCCTAATTTTGCACCAGCCTAGTATATTGATCTCACAAATTGAGCCAGCAATGGCACTTTCAATCTACCTTACATGTCGGTCGAATTTACTCCGGCAGGCTAGTGGAACTCTGCGTCCGGGCCACAGAGTCTTCTCTTCTCTAACGACACAATATAGCTTTACAAAGCTACGTCCAACTACTCAGAAAACCTTCCCCCGCGTCCGTCTTTTCTCTAGTTCCAAGCACCGTTTAAACCAGGCACAGGCTACGTCATACGCGGAAGCATATTTGAATCAAAGTCCGAAGAATCTGGTTGACGTGAAGAAAGTCTTAGTGATTGGTAGCGGGGGCTTAAGTATCGGGCAAGCAGGAGAATTTGACTACTCAGGTGAACTTTTTTCATTAAAAAATATTCATAAAAGAATCATAAAAGAAGATTATTTTATCATAAACTTGAGAGGCGTTCTACGCCGACTCAATCAATCCATAGCTAACGGTTTACTATAGGTTCCCAAGCTCTCAAAGCTCTGAAGGAGGCTGGTGTAGCTTCTGTGCTTATCAATCCAAATATTGCGACCATTCAAACTGCACATGTGCTTTCTGATGAAGTTTACTACCTTCCGGTCACTCCTGAGTATGTTACATACGTTATTGAACGTGAGAGGCCAGACGGAATATTCCTCACATTTGGGGGACAGACTGCGCTAAATTTAGGAATACAACTGGAACGTATGGGGGTGTTTGAACGTTATGGTGTTAAAGTTCTAGGGACCAGCATTAAAACTTTAGAGACCAGCGAAGATAGAGATTTGTTTGCGAAAGCTCTGGGGGAAATTAACATCCCAATTGCGCAATCAATTGCTGTTAGTACTATTGATGAAGCCTTGAAAGCAGCCAAAGGTATTGGCTATCCCATAATAGTACGAGCTGCATATGCTTTAGGAGGGTTAGGTTCAGGATTTGCCAACAATGAAGAGGAGCTTCGAAATATGTCTGCACGATCTCTCACTCTATCTCCTCAAATATTAATCGAGAAATCCTTGAAGGGATGGAAGGAGATTGAATATGAAGTTGTACGAGATGCTAGCAATAATTGTATCACCGTGTGTAACATGGAGAATTTCGACCCACTTGGGATTCACACAGGTGACTCAATCGTTGTTGCCCCCAGTCAAACTCTAAGCGACGAAGAGTATCACATGCTTCGTTCCGCTGCTATTAAGATTGTTCGTCATCTAGGTGTTGTTGGTGAATGTAATGTCCAGTACGCTTTGCAGCCAGATGGGCTTGACTATCGAGTCATCGAAGTTAATGCTCGTCTCTCTCGATCATCTGCTCTTGCCTCGAAAGCGACAGGGTATCCATTGGCATACACTGCCGCCAAAATTGGCCTCGGCCATACTCTTCCTGAATTGCCAAATGCAGTCACTAAAACAACTACCGCTAACTTCGAGCCATCCTTAGACTATGTTGTGACAAAAATACCTCGCTGGGATCTATCCAAATTTCAGCATGTCAAACGTGATATTGGAAGTGCCATGAAATCTGTAGGTGAGGTGATGGCTATTGGTCGCACATTTGAAGAGTCTATTCAAAAAGCAATCCGGCAAGTTGATCCGCGGTTCAGTGGTTTCCAAGGCGAAAAATTTGATGACCTCGACCGTGAGCTCGCAAACCCAACTGACCGGCGATGGTTGGCAGTAGGTCAAGCAATGCTTCATGACAAATATTCCGTTGACCGTATCCATGAGCTTACTAAGATTGACAAATGGTTCCTGTACAAACTCAAAAATATCGTTGACTGCTTCCACGAGCTTCAGACTGTGGGAAGTCTTCCTAATGTCAAGCAAGAATTAATGTCTAAGGCTAAGAAAATGGGATTTTCTGATAAGCAAATATCAATAGCCGTTGGGAGTACAGAAGATCAAGTTAGAACGCGGAGGAAAACTTTTGGAATAACTCCTTTTGTCAAGAAGATTGATACTCTTGCGGCCGAATTTCCAGCTTCAACAAATTACCTTTACACCACCTATAATGCTACCACGCATGATGTCAAATTCAATGACCACGGTATAATAATTTTAGGTAGCGGCGTTTATCGAATCGGTAGCTCAGTCGAATTTGATTGGTGCGCAGTTAGTGCAACTTTAGCTTTAAAGAAGATGGGCAAGAAAACCGTCATGATTAACTATAATCCGGAGACTTACTCGACAGATTTTGATACGGCTGATAAATTATACTTTGAAGAGCTGAGCTATGAACGAGTCATGGACATTTATGAACTTGAGACTGCTTCTGGAGTCATAGTTTCTGTTGGCGGTCAACTTCCTCAGAATATTGCCCTTCGTCTTCAAGAGTCTGGTGGTGCTAGCGTTTTAGGGACCAATCCTAAAAATATTGACAAAGCAGAAGATAGACAGAAATTTTCCGAGACTCTTGATGGGATCGGAATTGATCAACCTGCGTGGAAAGAACTTGTTTCAGTTTCAGATGCGGAGGCTTTCGCTCACCAAGTCGGGTTTCCAGTTCTTGTACGGCCTAGTTACGTTCTTTCTGGAGCCGCTATGACTGTCATTCACTCCGAGAATGACCTGAAAGATAAGCTTGAAGCCGCCAGTAAAGTTTCACCTGATCATCCAGTGGTTGTTTCAAAATTTATAGAGGGTGCCGAAGAAATTGATGTTGATGCAGTTGCACACAATGGCAAGCTAATTGTACATGCTATAAGCGAACATGTAGAACAAGCTGGCGTTCATTCTGGTGATGCGACTTTAGTTCTTCCTCCAGTTTCCCTAGATCAAACTACAATTGATCGCGTGAAGGAGATCGCATCCAAGGTTGCCAAAGCATGGCAAATCACTGGACCATTTAATATGCAAATTATAAAAGCTGTAAACCCGAACAATAGACTTCCTGATCTCAAAGTTATTGAGTGTAATTTGCGAGCCTCTCGTTCGTTTCCGTTCGTAAGCAAGGTCCTTGGCCTCAACTTCATAGAAGCTGCAACCAAAGCCCTCATTGACCAGGATGTGCCGGAGGCCATGGATTTAATGGGTGTTAAACGTGAATATGTCGCCACCAAGGTACCTCAATTTTCTTGGACTCGACTCGCTGGCGCTGATCCGTTTTTGGGGGTCGAAATGGCATCCACTGGTGAAATTGCATGCTTTGGTAAGGACTTAATTGAGGCTTATTGGGCCTCCATTCAATCTACCATGAACTTTCGTATGCCAGAACCAGGTGAAGGCCTCCTTTTTGGTGGCGATACAACAAAACCTGTTCTTGCCTCGATAGTTGATTATATTTCTCCACTAGGCTATAAGCTTTACGTCGCAGAACAAGAAGTAAAAAACTATCTAGAGTCTACAGCAAGGAACAAGGTCAGTGTAGGGGTTATCGAATTTCCTACCAAAGATAAGAGAGCTTTAAGGGAAGTTTTCCAAAAATATGACATACGTGGCGTCTTCAATTTGGCAAGCACAAGGGCGAAAACTATCGATGATGTTGATTATGTTATGCGGAGAAATGCCGTGGATTTTGGTGTTCCACTATTCATGGAACCAAAGGTTGGCTCACTCTACCCCCTTGCAAGGTTTGCGTTACTAAAAACAATGAACAGACAGCTGAACTTTTCGCTCGTTGTATGAGTGAAAAACTACCACGTGGGAAGGGAATCCCTCCGGAAGTTCGCAGATGGTCTGATTTTATCGGCGGCAAACCTTTGTGATGAGATACGTGAGTTTTGCCCTACTTTCCTTATATATTACCCTATTATAGATCTATAGTAAAAGATCAGATAGTCGCTGTATTATTCGTAATACCCAAGCTATCAACGGTAGACTGTCTTCTACTAGTTACGTGTGTGTTACTAATCTACACCCGCTGATCACTATTACACGCAACTTATATTCCCACACTGACGGTACTTTTAAATAGAAACAAACAATTCAAGCCAGCTTCTGTAAGCCTAACTTTAGCGGGTATCTCCATGTGTTAGTGGTGGTCTCATAACCCATTCCTTAATCGTAGTCCCCATCCAATTTATCACTTTAAGAGCGTTGTTTACCTTTATCACAGTCGGTCGGATTGGTATCGTATGCGATTCATTTCAGTTTTGTAATCTCACGTTCCTCGTATCTATCCCGAATTACTATGGCATTTATCAGCACGTCGTATGAAGATTTCGAATCTGGATAAATAACGAAGGAAATGTGTCTGTTGTATATTTGTTCGTGTGTTTTATTCATGCACGCTTCCACATCGGAACCGAGAAACAGACTTTATTATTCAGGGTTGAGCACACTCGTCATAGAATCATAGTGGACGACATTCGTATTTTAATTTATCCCTGATGGTTATTTCGTTGACCAGCTTAGATTATAATCCTTATTGTTGTGGGCGTAAGATATGTCTACGAAGGCGACAACTATGAAGTTTTTTCAACTTTTACGGGAGTGAGATCACTCTTTGATTGATACATTTGCCACTTGTTCGCTTTCGTCTAGAGAAAGGATATTTCTGTCAGGGTGATCAATATATGTTAGCATTCCACCTGTGTGTAGCCTTTCATAAATCACATATAAATATTGGTCATAAAATATTCACAAACTTTTGTGGACGATTTATGAATGATTTATGTAAGCTTTTATATAAGTGCTTTTCCCGACTACAAGGGAAAGTGCAGTTGGAGGGGGACCGGCTTTAAAGGATCAACAGGTTCTACAGCACCGGTTTGAGTTGAAACTGGCCTGAATTGCTAGATTAAGTATTTTTACTTGTACAGTAGAACCTGTCATGTCCCACATCCTTCTGTGGACAATATACATGTTAGCCTGTCGCGTTAAATTTAAATAAAAAGCCAGCATATGTAGCTCATCGCACAAAAATTTTGCATCAAGACTTTTTCAAGAGGAACCCAGAGACTCAGGATCTCTGAGGTGCTCAATAACTCGAAATACATGATAGGAGCTACGAAATGAATCATCCAGTGTATAGTTACTTCTACGAGGCGGTATTGATGGTTGCTCTGTGTGCCTAGGAGCTTGTGATGAGTTCAGGCCGTTATCTAGGTTTTATAAAAACAGGCGAACGGCTTTCCAGCGAGAGCAAAGCATTTGAGTATTGGAGGTATCTATGAGGGCAAGTTGGAACAAGAAACAAACATCTGTTTCTTTACCCTTGCCGCATCATTGAGCCCTGCCAGTTTGGGAATCTAAGTTCGAAACCCTACCTTGAGAGGAGAAAAAATACTCAATTCCGAAGGTTGAAGAGCGTGACTCAGGTGGACTGGTATAAGCCTTAGCAAAATTTTAATTGAATATGAATGTATATATCGGAAAAAACAGCGTTTTGGTCATGCCAGGATGATTTGAGGAGGCATTTCATTTATCGTTTTTCTGAATATATTTTTCATACGCCCTGTAATTTAATCATCAACGATCTCTTACAATAAGAGAATAGAATTTGAAAGATTTGCTGTTCTAAAAGTCGCGAGGCTGTGACTAAGTTTCAAGCAACAAAATTGGTATCAAAACTTAACCACAAAGTATATTTAATATATAGCCTGATTCTTGTTGATCAATACGCATATCAAATTATCAGTTTACATGTACATTATTACCGGCAGCTGGACTAAACTTTATAGCTAAGCTTCCAAGTGATGCTACATCCATATAAATATTCCTTGAAATGCATTTTGATTATTTGAAGCGCAAGGAATGTCACCAAATTATTATATGAGCTTGATCAATCTTATATATAGCGTTTTTTATAGGGAAGACCATGTATAATTTTCCAGGGGGTTAATTCTGTCTGAAAATTAGCTATGAGTTGCACGAAAACTCCTGCAAGGTCACCGATAAGAGTTGCTTCCAGATGTAAGATTCCTTAGAAGACACAAGAAATGTGCATATTGGAGGTTTGTTTTTTCTCATAGCTCTAAGTCCAGAGGATCGGAATAAGCTTCTTTTTTTCCGTAAAAATCGGTCGAGCGACATGCCTCCAAACGCGAATTCATCCAGATATAGAAATAGTATCGTGATAATTCTCAGTTTCCAATCCTCACAGGAAGGTTGAATACCTCGTAGTTGTCTGAACGATACTTTTCGAGGACCCGAGTTTTTCTTAAGCCTGGTATGAGCCTGGTAAATTACCCCACATCTGAAGTGAGTTGGGTAGGTTTTCCAGCTCATAGACCCAGCCATCGAGTCAAACTCCCTATATGTACGGAGATCAAACTAGTATAAAAATTTTATTTTTTATCCTAGCCTTACCCCGCCAATCCTCTTAGCAAGGCGTTCGGTGTTCGGACCATCACATGCTGATGGTCGTTTGGGGGGTCGCTCACCGGTCGATTCTAATATTGCCAATATCGTCCTCCACCCAGGTGAATCTTTCAGTTTTTTTACGTCAGATAAACTATGCTGTGTGGCAGCCTGGCATAATAGAGCTTCTTCATCCTATTTTAAGGCTTAGAATTTTAAGCAGAGAGTACAAAACTGGATTAAACTTACTTTGTCTAGCCAGCCAAAGCTATGTAAATAGCAGAGAAGATGGAAATCGGAAATGGCCCAGTTTTCTTCGACATCTTTCATTATTTTAGAGTTTTTTGCCACTCCTAGACATTCAGCTATAGATTTGTAATCTTGATCGACACCAAGGATGGTACGGTTTTCAATGGGGAAGCCAGGCCCATTTGTTATGAATAAGGGCCTAGGAGCGCTTGGAAAGCCATGTGTGAGGGTAACAAGGAGATATTCAACTGGAAATGAAGGTGCTGCCTTGTTTTGCACGCTACGTCCATACTCATTAATCTTCCGGTAGAATACTTCGGGAATATAACTCTTATTAGCCTCAGAATCGTTTTCATTTTCGCTGCGAATTAACATGATTCCAGGATCTGCAGAGGGCTCAACAATCTCTGCTTTGACCATCTCGACAGCTGAATTGGAAACCTGATAGCCAGAAATAGAAATCTGACCAGAATCCTCCCCAGATAGAACACATGTTACAAAATTAGAGCCAAATTTTCCAGTGTCACTCCACTTCGTTGTTTTTGGGTGTCTCGCCTGCAGTCGTGCAACAAATGATATTTCAAGAGAAGATAAGTAGTAAGAGTTGAAATGCCTTTTACAGACAACAGATCCATCTCCTTTGCCAGAGTCAAGAAGGTCGGTCCAAATCACCCCAACCATTTCTAGACCACAGAGTTTTGAGACTTCGTTTACTGCATCTTCGTTTTCCCATTCATTTAATGTTATCCCGTCGACCTGATCAACTTGTGGCGGTTCGTATATTGCTTCGACTACAGCTTTGATGCCAAGAGGAACTTCATTATATTCAACATATCGCCCATATAGATATCCTAGACGTTGTGTGCCACTTACTCGCCAAAAGTTAAGTAGATTTTCGATGAGGCTAGGGCTGGAAAACTCGATATGATCAACCATACGAAACGACTGAGGCTGGAGAGTAATAGCACTTGGTTGACATTTTGTGCAAATCCCTTCAGGCCACTGCGGATGTCCCGAAGGGCAGTTGTCCTTGACTCGATAGTAAAGTTCCGTAAGTGGCGGCATGAATGAGCTTCCTAGTTCAGGTTTGTTCGTTGCGGAATTAATTTTTCGGAGATACGAGTGAAAAGATAAATTCTTGATATTTTTTTCTGCAAGATATTCGGGATTGAAAGGTTCAAGAGGCATACAGTAATCACACATTCCTTTGTCTCCATGCCTGCACATCTTGTGATCTCGCTTTCTGGAAATCTTGCCATCTTGCCTATCTAACCTGTCATCAAGGGATGATTGACGAACGGATTCCCAGGGGTTTTTTATTATGGCTACTGGAGATGCAACTGGGAATTTTTGAGTTAGATGTTTTTCGTTTAATTTAACAGCTCGTCCATCAAGTCGATTAGCAGAAGAAAACAGCTGGCTGTTTGGAGAAAAAGATATTCCATTTGAGGCCTTCCTTAAGGCTGGACTGAGAATTTTATAATTTAGGAAGACTGTATCACCATGACTATAGCATTGTCATTTGATTTTGTCAATCATGTTTCGTATCTGAAGGAGCTTACTTGAGGCCGATTTGTGATATCTTAAACCCAGATATCTCCCTTAAGAGTCTTACATCACCGCCTGCGGGCCTATTAGAGAACGTTAGAGTATTAAAGTCGACATTATCAGGAAGTTCTTTGGAGAGCTATCAAACTGTTAGCTGTTGTTTGAAAGGAGAACATTGAAATACTTTATTTTCGATTTCTTCAAACGTTTCGTCTCCTTCAACAGCAATACGTATCATCCCATCAGGGCCTCGAAATCTGAGAAGCATGGTATTTCTAATTTTCTATCTGCTGGACATAGTCAAAAAGACTTTTAACTGGGGCGAGCCTCGTCATACTGAGCATTACGGATTAAGTTAGAGCCGGCGGCCGATTTAAAATTACTGGCCACATCTTCGAATGCTATTCTTAGATCGATTGTGACATCCAATATGTAAGTTGACAGCCTAATTGGTGGTTTATCTAAGCAGCATTTCATTCCACAAATATACCCAATTCAAGATGTTTATTGAAGATTGGGTTGGACTTTCAGTACCATTTGCTTATATCGCTGTTCTTGCCGGGTCCCTAATCACATTTTCTTCAGTGTATAGAAAACGCAAAGCCGGTCAGGCCTTATCTAGAATTCTACTCACACACAATACTAATATACACATAGCGGCATCTGCAAACCTTGCGCCCTGGTTTCCGCCACATACATCTCGCGATATTTATCTTTCTCTTCTACACCTAGATCCGGAAGATGATTGTAAGAAAGTAGTCGCCGTTCCTGACAGCCTCAAACGTGCTGCACTCTTAAGGCGAGCCTTAGAAGACATCTACAGGCTTATAAAAATTCGAAGTTCTAAACAAGCATGTAGCTCTTTACTACAACGGGGGAGTGTTGGAGAGGATCTCTGGTTGAGGTTTCTACGTGCCGAGAGTGAAATGGAAGATGAACTTAGAGATGTGGTACAAGAGGTCAGTATAAAACTGGAAGTAACAGAGCCTTGTGCTGAAACTATGCAGGCAAACGCTTTACAGCCTAATTGGGGGCAAACAATATTTCAGACTGCAAATGAGATGGCAGCAAACATTATTACAAGAGACAGCCTTGATGAAATTCAAGTGAAGGCACAGCCTGAAAAAGAATGGTGGGAAAAACGTCGAGAAAAGATACAAGCCGAATTTTTGAGAGAACTAGAGACTGAACCATCAAATCAGGGCCGAATGGTTAATGCTGTAAGCGATGATGATGCTATTCTTGTAGAAGGGGGTGGGCCAGCTCTCTCTGATAAGGGAAGTGTCCGAACAAAAAAAGGAAAGAAGTAGATTTGTACGCATTAAATTTGTTTTACAGCGTTTGTAGCATAGAGATGATTGGAAAAGTTTTGCGACATGAGAATAGTGCTACCTGTAAGTTCAGCGTCGAATGTATGTCGTCGAATGTATGTCGAATGTATAAAATGAGACAAACTGGAGTACTCACTCACACATTGTATGCAAACTTCTAGGAAATATTAATTAAGCACTAGATTTCATTAAGCGAGAATTCAGAATTGACGATTCTACGTGGCTTTCACTTAAATGTAGTGTGACAACCACGCCTTGAGATAACTTGATAATTAGCTCAGATATAATTTAGTATCTTTGCAGTTTCCGGCTTCACTAGAAAAAAAATTATGAGCTGGAGAAGATGACTAAGCGTTTGATCACCCCCATTTACTTCACCCCGTTGACGCTCTTTTGGGTTAGAATTTAGCTATTGAGTGGGTATTTCCAAGCAATTGATACATTTAGAGACTATTAATTCTCTTGTAGTACAAGTAAAATGATTGTGGTCATTATCTGGTTGAAAGCTTGATCGTTCCACAGGGGCATATCACGCCGATTTCTTGTCTAAAATACTAATATGTTTATTGCCTGGTGCCTGTTGTTACCTCTACTTTAACCATAGCTAGTGGACTGCCCAAGTAATACAGGCCCAAATTATGATATTTGCCCATCAAAACTAGTGTGGGAATGGAGCTATCATAAGTCATGCGTTATTATGTAATCCTACACTAGGCCACATCATGTGACTTCGGTAGCAACACCAAGCCGTAGATAGAAACAAGAACGACTTCACCACTTTACAAGTATTCTACTAATACGTAAGGAAGTGAGGGTACCCAGAGTAAGACTAACAACTAGACCATACCAACTTTGTGTCACTCCTTAAGAACTGGGTTGTCTGTTCGCTATATGTAGTGTATTCCATCACTATGGATACGGTCATTCTAGTCTAATCAGACCAAATTACCTTCTTCCGGTCCTTGTGTTATTTTGTTGACAATTTATCACTGGCAATGAGGAGTAGAATTTTTCGGACGTCCTTTTTTGCGCCTTCACTAGCTTCGGGAACGGTTATACAAATGTATGTTTTTAACAGTAGATTTAGACCATTTGATCTGACTGCCAATAGTTCAACTTGATTTTCTTTCTTTTGAGAGGTCAATTACTCGCTCTCGTATGGTGAAGCTCAATTTCGGCATATCCCAAAACACATCACTCAAACGTAATTAAAAAATTTATGTGTTAGACTCAAACCCGGTGCGAAAAGGGACTCATGAGATCTGACATCGAATTGACAAAGTATTCAGGGCAAAAACCAGTAATTGTTTTTTGTAAACAGGATAAAGCAGCTTCAAAAATGGGTGCAAAAAAGTGGCCAGATAATTAATCATCTTATCCAGCAAAACGTCTTTTTTAGTTAATTTGAAAACTTCACAATTTATATATGGTGTTAAGAGATACTAAATTATATCTGAGTAAATTATCAAGTTATTCTAAGGCATTGTTGTCACGCTACGTTCTTGTGAGAGCCAAGTTGCTGAGCATTTGGCTACTTTTTTTGCATAGTATATATAATCATACAACGTCTCTTATACTTCCTATAACCTAAGTTCTGGCGAGGGTTGAATTGGAAATAGAAATAATAGACATGCAACATTTGCCGTAGGCACTAACGTATTTTTAATGGTGCTTCACGAGTGCCCAAGACTGACCGCAATTCATTTAGTCAGTTCTCTTTTCTTACTCCGACCGCTGTGAATAACCCCACAATCAAAGCATATCTTCTAAATTTTATCTTCTTTACCAAAATTCTGTAGATGACTTATCTTCGTCTTCTTTTGCTTCTTAACTTCTTCAATTTCTATCAAAGCCTTATTTTTCTAATACCTCAATTTTGCTTGTCATTATTATCCTACTGTCTCCAGATTTCTTAGTGACGACCTGGCCCTTGTATCAACGGTTTCGTAGATGTGCAAAGGTCAAGCCAGGCTAGATTAAAAATAGCTCGTTTTTTGAAAAGTCTAAACGTATAGAAGCTATACCCTAAGAGATTCAGTGGCTAAACATAATCATCAAAGAGAACAAATAAGTGGTCGTTTGGAGTTATACTTGATGTAAATATCTAGTCTGCAATAGTTAGATGAGAACTTTATCTTCTGAAGCCGTGAAGACTACTAGCCGATTTACAAGAGATGATCATCAAAGAATATCCTGCATGTAACTAATTTCTCTTGTAATACTTATTTTATTAGTATACCTTAAGAAATTAAAGTTCTACTTCAATGTGACTGTTGATAAAGCATCATCAGTGTACCATAGAGCTAGATTTATTTAGAAACATATATCCATCTGTAAAGCTAAATTAGTGTGTTAAACTGGAAGTAGCGATGAAATTGAATCGGCGATAAAAAATTTGATAAAACCGTAGTCTTTCGGTGACGCTCAAACTTTTCTATGAGAAGAATTTGGAAGCGGAAAGATTAACGAATAATCGAAGGCTAAGCATTGTTGATGAGTTCATCGGCCTGGTTAGAACGAAGAAAAAAGCCTTTTTGAATCTGATTGGTGACAGGATGTTGTTGCTTATACAACTCATTGCTCTTTTGAGTATTAAATATTAAGAGAAAACTATGCACCATTTCTCTGGATCACATCGAGGTGAGAAACAGAATATTCATATCTTTTGAACATTTGATTGAGCGTGAGTTAACATAAGCTTGAGTTAGCGGTATCTTTGGTGACTGAACCCTAAAATCATAAGAAGGATGTAGAAGAGTAGATCTATAACTTTACACCTACTTTGTAAATTAGTTCACCAGCTGGCGGTTGTTGTTTTCATATCTCTCCTCACTAATCATTGTCGGGTGATTACTGCGAATTGGGCGGGTGGTTGAATAAGTCGGGCCGCTAAATCCGGATGTTTTATGTATTATGGCTCGACTCGTGGGGAAAGTCGTTCGCTTATGGAGGATGATGGCGGCGCTCACCTAAATTTTCTTCTACTTCAAAATACACCTCAGTCAACAATTTGTTCTATTGAACAGTTTCTCGTAATTTTAACGACAAGCTATATTCTGAGTGTAGAAAATTTGATTCTCACTCGAACCAGACCATAAATCTATTTGTTTCATAAACAAATAGGCTCATCATATTTTCAATTTATCTGGATCGATTCAAGAGTCTGCGACATTTAAAACCGCAATCATGGCTACAGATAAGGGTCTTGAGGAAATTCCTGAAGGTCAGTTCAGTAGACCCCGCATTCAAGATGGAACGAAAATCTAACCACATGCTTCTTCGCAGGACAAATCGAATCAAATTACGATGAGACGGTAGATTCATTTGACACTATGAAGCTAAAACCTGAACTTCTTCGAGGTAAAATAAACCCATCCTAATAACTATTTGAGTTAACAGAAGTACAGGTGTTTATGCATACGGTTTCGAGCGTCCTTCGGCCATCCAACAGCGAGCTATTATGCCTGTCATAAAAGGTACTGATCACGTTGCATCATTGATCTAGAAAGAATCTAATCTGATAAAGGATTTGATGTCATTGCACAAGCTCAATCTGGTACGGGAAAGACAGCAACTTTCTCCATCTCGGTTCTTCAAAAGCTCGACCCAGATCTGAAGCAATGTCAAGCTTTAATTCTTGCCCCAACTCGTGAATTAGCACAGCAGATCCAAAAAGTTGTCGTTGCCATTGGTGACTTTATGAACGTTGAATGTCACGCATGCATTGGTGGCACAAGTGTCCGGGATGACATGAAGGCACTTCAAGATGGCCCTCACGTGGTTGTGGGAACTCCCGGTCGTGTCCACGATATGATACAGCGTAGATTCTTGAAAACAGATTCTATGAAGATGTTTGTCCTAGATGAAGCTGATGAAATGCTTTCCGTAGGCTTCTTGCAATTTTTTTTTAAGTTGTTGCTAACTACCCCCGCAGCGTGGTTTCACTGAACAAATCTATGATATTTTTCAATTCCTTCCACAATCAACTCAAGTAGTACTACTTTCCGCCACTATGCCCCATGACGTACTCGAAGTCACTACCAAGTTTATGCGCGATCCAGTTCGGATTCTAGTAAAAAAAGCCGAACTCACATTGGAAGGTATTAAGCAATTCTACATCGCTGTTGAGAAAGAAGACTGGAAGCTCGATACACTTTCGGACCTTTACGAGACTGTCACAATTACCCAGGCTGTTATATTTTGCAACACACGTCGAAAGGTTGATTGGCTCACCGATAAACTCACAGCCCGTGACTTTACCGTATCCGCTATGCACGGCGATATGGATCAAGTACAACGTGACCTTATTATGAAAGAGTTCCGATCAGGTTCATCTCGTGTTTTGATCGCCACCGACTTGCTTGCACGAGGTATCGATGTTCAACAGGTTTCTTTGGTAATCAATTATGATCTACCAGCAAATCGTGAAAATTACATCCACAGAATTGGTCGTGGTGGACGTTTTGGACGGAAGGGTGTTGCAATTAATTTTGTTACAGCTGACGATGTACGAATGATGCGCGAAATTGAGCAGTTCTACAGCACTCAGATTGAAGAAATGCCGATGAACGTTGCGGATCTCATCTAATCTCATCTAAACTAATTAGTATTGTATAAAATTATGCGCGTTTTTGCTTAAAAAAGTTGCAGTAACGTGACCTGTATTTTGATGAGGCCGAAGGCCGAGTCCCGACGGCGGAGCCGGAGGTAACAATCTTGCGAGGGCGAAGTTCGAGCTCCGAGACCGCAGGTCGAGAGCCAAATGCGAAGCCGGAGGCCACAATTTTGCCTCCGTAGGTGGCCCGCCGAAGGCGGTCTCATTTGAAGTTGTCCAGTTGTCCCACGAGACGCTGACTAACTCTTTTGAGATTAGCGTAACCATGTGATTAGATTAGTGTTTCGCTTTTTTTAGCGCTATAATTTGGGTATAAATATTTTTTCGATACCGATCATCGCAATCATAAGGCCAAACTTTTTCGAATCAATCAATGCCTGTCAACGCACGACAGATTGAGATGTGAAACGCTATGATCTAAAATTCCAATCCTGCTCATTGAATCATATTCATAGCCACATTGACTGAAAAGACATTCATTCAAGCTTACAATTTTACTAATGAAAACTATTTAATGTTCAAAGAAGTCACTCCAGCCATCACCGCTCGAGCAACGCCTTCACAGACAAACCACGGTAGATGATTCCTGGGTCAGTACTATATGTAGAAGGTTACGTTTGTAATCTGATTGTTGAAGTATAGAACATAGGCCCCATGGAATGTCAACTGCGTTTTATTACTAATCAAATCCAGAATTATACCACACAGCGAAGTCCAACCAAAATTAGACGTTTAGAAACCAGTCAGCGTGAAAGTAACTTATAGACATAGGACCAACGCGCTGAAGGCCTCTGCCAAATAAATTGTCTGTCGATTTATTACCTACTTTCCCTAGCCCGCATAATTGTAAAGTTATCACTTATGCAAGTCCATGTGCAGATAAAAAAGTCTGATTTTGGGTCAGAAGATCTCAACTGAGG
>JAATOF010003127.1:0-11781 GCA_013170925.1 Podosphaera leucotricha | reverse complement strand
TATCTAAATACATTGTGCGGAGAGCCCACTATTTATATACGAATATTCTCGCTTAGTGTTTGACCCACCGTGTCAAACACATCAAACATATTATGATCAATTTAACACCTGACCTCACACGTGCACCTAATGCGATCCACATCACGGTTATGTAGATCGTCGATGCCGATAGCACAACAAAGACGCACATATGTGTAGCTGTTAGCGCGTACCATCGATAGTTATAGATGTTATAAATAGGCATTAATTGGGAAATCTAAATATAACATTAACATGTGAAATGGTGATTATCACGTGACAGTGTACGAGTCGGTGTGAGACGCCCATCGCGTGGGATGCTAGACTATTAATTTTACAACAAAGAGAACCTCGACCCACTCCAGCGGAACCTCTTGATGAAATGTCTATTGATACGGATAGTTAACTTATCATCGCATCAATCCAGCATCATTATAACTGATGCAAGAACCAGCAGAAGATGGGTGATCTCAACATCGACCAAGGATCAAACTGCACCAGTTTTAGCCAAGTGGGCCGAAGAACAGCACCGTCAATGTGGTAAAACAACCCTAGGTAGCTCATGCACGCTTCATATTAAATGGGATCTGCTGCCTTTACAGAAATACAGTACCTTTTATCAATTATCTGCAGGGTCTTAAACCGCCTCACCATAAATCAAGCACTTCCAATGAGGTCAACTCTATCGAGGCGATCAATACAGCGACAGAAAGAACCCTCTTTGACAGCTAAAAGCTTCATCTTTGGTGCTTCTAAGCCCATTTTACCAGAACCTCTCAGAGCCAGGGCACGGAGATGGTGGTGCATTACCTTGAATAGTCGTGCTACCGTTGCTATTTCTCCATACGTATTAAGCTTAATATATTCGAAAGTAGCTTCCAGTTATTCACTCATACTTTTTATTAAAAAAAAATCAAAAATTGGTTGAGCTATGAGTGGTTTTTGGCGTGAGTTTGTAAAAGTGTGGAAGAAGATGATCTATGAAAGACGGTGATGAGCACCAATTTTAGTTGGTGAGCCTGTAGCGAAACCAAAGCCAAAGTGAGGCGTGGCACAGGTAGCTAGCTGGACCATCCACAATCTCGATCTTATAGAAATGGCGTGGAACTCGATGATAACTTGGGTATTAAATTACAGGAAACTCAAGACTCTCTACCAAATTTTGTGTTAAATCTAGCTAGGTTGCGTTTGAGGAACTGGCTTAGTATATGGACTGATGGAGAACATTTCAAGTAAATGTTGTACTCATGGGCAATCATAATCAAATGATATTTAGGTATTGACTATTTTTTGCTTTTTGAAATTGATTTCGTCGTCCTGATTTAGCGCCTTTTTGGCCCACGTAGGTATCTATCAACCTCTCTTATTTACACTAGACGAAAAAGTTTCGGTGAATACCCTCTGATGTATCTGGTATACGTTTGTATTTTTAACAGAATTTTCCTGGGGAAGTGCGCTCACACTGTTCTGCGAAATGTAGGTCCCTTCAAGTTTAAATTTTAAAGACTTTCTGGGCTATTAATCATAGCTCGGAATGATCGGCTGTTGGCTTTTCTCCTTGTCCACACCTCTGACTTTACTCTGGCTCTTACTGGACAGGCCATCGCCTCGTGTTCGACATTTTCTGGAGGATACCCACACTGACAGCTTGGATGATCAACTCTGGGGACGGGGAAACTTTCTTAGGTGTACGTCCGAATGAGATTTGAGCTAGATGTGCTCGATGCATGGCACTACTCTGGACTCTTTCGAGATCACCATATAAATGTGACAGTGTTTCCAGGTAATTTATCTTTTATCCGCCTATTCTTTTTAATATTGTAAAGTTTAGGCTGCTCTAATTAAAGTATTTGGGTTTAATTTTGATTTCATTAGCCCCTGATTTGGCGACTTTAATGGCCTATGCAGGAAACTATCAACTGTATATAATTATACAGAATGGGAAACTTTTTGGTAAAGACCCTCACATCTTCCTGGTTTTAAGTCTACCGTTTTGTGTTTTACCTTCAGGGAGTGCTATTGAATGTAGACTTTTTACCACTTTCCTCAATCTAAAACCTTTGACAATTTGTTACACCTTGCTCTTATACATGAGTTTTCCGCGGTCTTCCAGGCTTTCTTTTCCCAGTTCTCTGGGCGCCGGCGCTGGAAATACATGCCAGTAATGAGTCGACTTCGTTTTCGAGCAATTTGCCATTCATTTGCCTGCATCTTTTGTTGGTTTTGCACTAGATACTTTCCGAGATCGTGAGTTCTGTAGTAAGCTAGCTGCTTTTGTATTGGTTGCCATCCGAAGTATGCAACTGAGGTCCCACGCTCGATATTTTCTACATTATTCTTGGTTATTTTTCATGGTACGAGATATCGTTCACGCAGAGTTCACTAGTTGATGGTAGTAATCCAGATTGCTGACATACCATCCTATTATAACCGAGCTAAAGCTCGCTTAATTATACGTGCTGAATCTCAGTAATTAATTAGTACTTTTACGTTATTTCTGGTGAATACTCGTCTTGGGATATCATTTTTTTGGAAACCTGTCCACAAGCGGTCTGGACCACTACAAAACAGATCGATTGAAATATTTTGGTCCTAATAAATTATCTGGATAAGATAGCAAAAATCAAGGGCTCTTTAATCTCTAACTACACTTGAATGTGTAGACACATAAACGTAAAATACTTCTTTAGAAAAAAAGTGAAATACTCTGAGGGAGTTACATGTTTTCGGTACACATATATTCGTAGATATTGCATAATAGCCGATTCCCCTCCTACTACGTACGCTTTTGCCCGCATAGTCAGTTGGTCGGGAAAAGACATGTAGCTTTAAACACATGTATCATTTCATAAATCGCACATAAACTGTTCACAAAACGTTCACTATGTTTTGCGGACGATTTATGAACGGTTAGAAGTGCATCGCGGTTACATGTGCAAGTGCTTTTCCCGACCGACTGACTACAGGCAACAACTTAACGGGAGGGGAACCGGCTACTACATATTTAGTTAATAAGAGATAAGAGAGATCGTTCTGACTTATCAAAGAGTACAAGGTCTAAATTAATTACAGTAAAGGCCGTAGGCCGTTTAAAGATTAGTGAAGCAAATCGCTTGAGAAGCCAGGGGTTGTTTTTTTCGAATCACATGATTCGGGATAACAGAATTCCCGAATGTAAACCAAAAATGGCGCTAAATCACTAGTGTGAGAGGCCATAGGGTAGGATTCTCCCTTGCAAACATACTTGCCTTAATAAAGCCAACGCCCCCCTTCAAGCACCACCGAACTTGTCCTCTTTGGATTCTAAACATCAAAACGCCATCGAGAACAATCCACCCACCCCTGTCTCCTCTAACCCCAATCGCACGCACACGCCACCCTAGAGCACGAGTCACGGGAGCCACTCAGGCGTTGTTCTCATCGTCGGATCCAAGAAAAGGTATGTGATAATTGTCAGAACCAAAAGCCTGCTGCATTCTCATTTATTCACATTTAAACTTTTATTCCGTCTCTCAAGTCTTGTCTTCCAACCCAACTGCCTACTTACCCATCCACCTGACACGTCTGTCTGTCTCTATCTTCCATAACATGACATATTTTTTTCTTTATCAAGCTTTAAAAACGGGTAATTCAAACCAGGATCGATTGGATTAAAGATCAAATTATCATGGCTTTATGAATTTATCGCTTCTAGTACCTAATAAGTTGCACTCAATGGTGACGACGTGTTTGCGACGTAACACCGCTCAGCCCCTGAGAAAAAAACCAGTATCAGCCACGGCGGTAAGTCCTGGTGTGAATGGAGGAATTATGCAACTAAAGAAGCATCATCTTTCTCTTTCGAAATTCTCGTCTCATACAATTTTTCTTGTCTGGTTATCTTTTTTATTCAGCTCTCATCAACATCTCTTCTATGGGCTCTGGATTGGAAAAGTTACCTCCTAAGACTCACATACTGGAGACTAGAGACGGAGAATACGTACATTACGAACTTGGTTTGATGTTTTCCGGTATGGATCCGCTCACTCCTTCGACCCAGGGATGCATAGGAAGTCGCCGAGCTATCCTCACTCTAAACCTAAAACAGAAATATAAGGATGTTCTCTGTGTTCATTCACAGCGTAACAAGTTGTTACAAGATACTGCACCTTTTAGTCAAGCTGGAACAGTAATACGCTATACTGGCCGAGCTCAGCTCTTAGATCTTCAAAATCTCGACCAGCGCCATAATTCTACAGCTACTGTATCGGTTTTGTGAAGGGTGGCAAGCAATCTTTAAAAAAATGTCTGCCCTGGATCAAATATTATTCTCCTAGGCAACCCGTCAGGGCGCTTAACAGTGCCTCGCTGATGGAGTTGCTTTCCGTGTCTAGGGTTCCACCCATGATAATTTCTAAGCTTCTTAAACTACAAAGGGCCCCTTAGCTTTCATCTCGTTCCCTAATTTCCTTGCATTTCCTCACCCCTGTGCGTTCTAACTACTTTGCTTTCTGTCATGCCATTTCCGTGTTCCGCATTATAAGCCCCCTCTTGGGCTTGGCCCCTTTCCCGATCAATCCGTTAATAATTGTTTCACAGTTCGTTTCTCGGGTCACAGTGCGCAACAACCCAGACCAACCCGTCAAGATTTTTGCCTATCTCACGCCACCGCACTAGCGGCGCCCCAATTCCCGAAAATTCTTCGTCAGAGCTCTTTGATTTTTCTATCCGCGCCAGTCTACTTTCAGTTATTCTCGACCGGGTTTCTGCGACAGGACAAGAGCTCCCATATCCCCGCAAAGAGTAAGGTCGGCACGCAACTCTAAAAAGATATCATCGTCATACCTCATATATTTTGCACATTTTGGCACTATGGCCGATCTGACTGACCAACATGACCAAGCTTCACCTCCAACGCTCGAGGAACACGCTGTTGGAAGTACCAACCCTCTCGCGTCGGGTGATAATCGTGGAATCAAGCGTCAACGACCTTCGACGGCTGATGATGACGATGACGATGAAGACAAGCCAGGACGTGAGCGCCGAAAGATTGAAATCAAATTTATCACAGACAAATCGCGTCGTCATATAACATTCTCCAAAAGGAAAGCAGGAATAATGAAGAAGGTATAATATGGAAGCCCCCAAATAGTAATCGGAAATTTATTTCTGATCGCGCTATCCATTTGAGAAACATCTCCCTAACACTGAGCCCAGGCATACGAACTATCTGTCTTAACTGGAACTCAAGTCTTACTCTTGGTAGTATCGGAAACGGGTCTTGTGTACACCTTCACAACACCAAAGCTCCAGCCGCTGGTGACGAAAGCCGAAGGAAAAAATTTGATTCAGGTATTTGCCTTCTGAGACTTCATATCATTGATTAATAAGACACAGGCTTGTCTCAATGCTCCCGAACCAGCAGGAACTAGTGAAAATGGAATTGATGAGCCAAACGTTGGAAATTCACCCGAAGAGTCATCTCAGCAACACCTACCCCAGCAAAATCGTGCTGGCGGAATATCACAAAATCCAAATATTCATGGCTATATGCCGTCAACACTTGAGCAACAGCAACAAGCTATAGCATATCAGAATTTTATGTCGCAGCAGCAAAGAAGCGGTTATCCAATGCCTCAACCTAGCATCCCCCAGCAACACTCACATCAAGCATAATATCAAGTTCGTGCTTCATTAAATTTGGAGCCTCTCAGTTATTGATACCCGGCGTACTATCTAGTAGCTTTGTGCCGTGCTTGAATCTTAGGCCTCACATGCTTAGTCTTCAACAGGTGTCAAGTGTCACTTTATGGATTTCTTTCATTACATTAGTTTATTCAATTACGGGAAAATTATTTTCGGTCTTCAAACCTGAATGTATATTTGGAGCCATCAAAAGTGGTTTCCCTGTTTTAAGGCGAATTTCGAATACTAAAGCTTACTGCTATTGAGGTTACATGTGAGAAAGGGTAACTCACTTTTATTGCGACTTAATAATGATGAAATACGGGGCAGACTTTAGGGCTTCAGGCCTGAATTCAATTAATGTCTGTGAAAGATATTGGCGCATTCCGAAGATAATGTCCAGATTATTTGCATTTACAGTTTATTCATGGTGGCAATATTGGTATTTCTTGGGTTGGGATGGAGATGGATCACGGCTCTGTATGATAGGCTTTCATTTTTCTTAACTCCTTAGCTCGGTTGGACCCTCTAGAGTGACATGGTTCAGTGATTCTAGCGCGAATTCTATCAAAAACTGAACTTAACACGGGTAG
The DNA here is from genome assembly GCA_013170925.1 of Podosphaera leucotricha. Classification (NCBI taxonomy): domain Eukaryota; kingdom Fungi; phylum Ascomycota; class Leotiomycetes; order Helotiales; family Erysiphaceae; genus Podosphaera; species Podosphaera leucotricha. The sequence goes on along the minus strand of JAATOF010003127.1, from coordinate 5,506 downwards.
CTAGGGATATACAATTTTGACCATGCTTAAAGGATTGTAAACGTAGGAATAAGCGGTTGAGTAATTAGAGACGAAGTCGGATCTATATTTAGGCAGCAGCACTTTGAGGATGTAGAGGCGCTTCGTCGTATGCTATGATGTGTACTAGACTTTACACGCAAAATGAAATGTCTCCCGAAATATTTGATATTAATTATGTAAGTTAAAGTAGGTTGGACTAAAAAAAGCACTTAGGGACAGGGACGTAAGGGATTGTACAAGGGCGCCCTTCAACAAAGTCACCTGTAAGATCCATTTTTAATCTAGATGTATTCTTTGTTGCCAGTCGATTAGCTCCAGCGCCCCAATGACTGGCTCAGACATAACCCAACCGAGCAAAATTTGCGCTGAGGCACGTCTCCTCACACACCAGGATCTATACTTATTATATATACAATGGCATCTTTGGACGCCCGTATCGTCGTGAACAAGATGCATTATCATCGTCAACATCATCGTTAGTCGTCCTCGCGTCATCATGTCGATGTTTCATCTCGAATAGGCTTGGGGCCGGATAAGTTTGTCGTGAAAATACTACGTAAGCCTTTAAACCTCCCTCTTTTTGAGACCCGTGGAGTTGGTCTTGCGGCAAAACCATGGAAGACAGAGGACCTTCGCCTTCGATGTCGACCAAGGAACGTGGAGCTCGTTGACTTGCCCCTTTCTGTTCCGCCTTGGATTGGCGGCTCCGGCTGACCAGAAGTGGTTAATCTAATCCAGCCGGAGCCTGCGTTTCCCATACCAGCTTGGCTCTGTGGAGTCGGTGGATATGGACTACATATAGATCGATCTGTATCTTCGGACGTATCCCAGATCTGATCTGAGTTCTTTAGTGATGCCAAACCTCGCACCTGGCGAGTAGCTCTTCGATTTTTCTTTGAGTCAATATCAGTCCCAAGTGATACGAGACTTAAAAGCGGTTGATTTTCAGTATTTAAATTGGCCTCTTCGTCGTACTCTGCCGAATCCCTATATTCTTCATCCTCTGTATCCTCAACCAGTCCTAATCCAGGAGCAAGTGCAGATTTTGCAACTGCTGGTTGAACTTTGTCTTCAGAAAACCTCAATGAGAGGGCAAGGACACCTGAAAGAAGAATTAAGGTGCCAAGGGCGATAAGGCTGGCGCGCAAAGGATTGAGCTGATCAGTTTGCTTGAAGTAGATTAAGCCGTCAAGAATGGCAATGATATTGTAGACGCAAAAGACCAGCGGGTAGAGAAGGCTTGTAGAGACAAGCTTCAGTCCCAAGTGGAGGTAATATAACTGTGTAAGTGCAAGGAATATTAGGCCGAACAAAACTACCCAAGATTGCCAGCGATTAAATTGATTGTTCTTGTGTACTATCGTGAGGATCAAGAGTTCTACGGCGGATTTTGCGACTAGAAGAGAGTGGGCTGAGAGAATGCCACTAGTCCCCCCATATGCTAGGCCAAGCAATAAACGTACACGGGGTGCTATGGACACGCTTGGTATTCGAGAGAACAAACCAGCTATCGTAATAATCGATATCACTATTACAGCTTGGAGAATCATCCAAGAAACAAAGTTTCGCTCCACGAGGAGGGACAGCAGTTGATCCAAGGTATGTGCTGGTTCGGGAATGGCTCCAAAGATCGCAATAATAACAGCACCACTTGACACAAGCAGTGTACCACTTAACGACCATCGAGTAAAGGGTTCACCTAGGATAAACGTGGCGCAGAGTGAATTAAAAACTAGTCCTGATGCTTGTAGTGTTGAGAGCACTGGAAGAGGTAGTGTTGTTATCTGAATTGTACTTCCAACTAGGTTTGATATAACAAACATAGACATGCCTATTAGCCATCGTCGCCGTCGATACAGTGGGCGCCGTAAATTAATAGAGACTTTATTATCTTCTAGGAGATGAGACTTGCGCTGCAATGTCAGTCCTAGGCTCTGAACGCTTGTTGATAAGAGGCCGACCAGAATGCCGATCTATGAAGACGAAGAGGGTTAGCTTCAGGCAGATAAGATCTCGTGGGATGAACATGCCGATAGCCATTTCACCGACGATAGGTCGCTAAGGGTTCCCATCACGGAGACGTGCAACGATTCATTTGGTATGGATTAGGGGAAGATATCCAACTGGAAATTGAGATCATGAGTCTAACAACTTGTGGGAATAAGAACTAAGATATCGCAAGGCTTGGTCATTTTGAACCTTTCTTAAAAGTTTCTCCCATGTTTCAATACGTATTATCTTCCACGCCCAAACAGCAAACAAGGCTGACCTATCGACTATAGGGAGCTGGATCATGTGACTTCGCTAGTGTGTAAGGTGTACGGTACTATGGTCTCCCCAACCCTACAGATATCTTAAAGTCGATCCCGCCCAAAATACCTGAAGATGTCTCAATCACACGCGTTATCCGATGACCAGGTCTATTTCCTGCCTAGGCGGGTATCTTCAATAGCTGATATGGGTGTTACAGGTCAGGCAAGAGCTCCAAAAGATGACGGCCTTCATCAAGCAGGAAGCTCTTGAGAAGGGTCGCGAAATTGAAATTAAAGCGGATGAAGAGTTTGCCATCGACAAGTCAAAACTTGTGCGCCAGGAAACTCAAGCGATTGATACATCCTACGAGAAGAAATTTAAGACCGCACAAATGTCCCAGCAGATCACGCGCTCAACCGTGGCCAACAAGAGTCGTCTAAAGATCCTCTCAGCAAAACAAGAAATCCTCGATGGAATCTTTGAAGCTGCTGGGAAAAGATTAGGGGAGATAACTAAGGACGAGGAAAAGTATCAGAATGTACTAAAGAATCTATTACTCGAGGGCCTATATGCGTTGAATGAAAAGAAAGTCGGAGTCAAAGCCAGGGAAGCTGACTACGAGCTCGTGAAAAAAGCTGCAGCTACGGCAGTCGAAGTGTATAAACAGAATACCGGGAAGGACGTGGAAGTGGTGATCATCGAAGCAGACCCCCTATCTGCTGAAAGGTATGTTCTTTACTTTGAAGTATTAGTAAAATAGTCACTGATTGTGGTACAGTGCTGGTGGCTTGGTTATTGTTGGTGGTGGGGGGAAAATTGATATAAACAACAGTTTTGAGGAGCGTCTTAAGCTACTTCAAATCAATGCTTTACCCTCTATTCGCACAGCTTTGTTTGGGAAGAATAAAAACCGAAAATTTTACGATTAATAATTTACCGGCTCAAATGTTACGGACTGAAGAGTATCTTTAGCATCTTGCGGATTTTAAGTGTCACAATGTGCTTTGTAGTAATTGTAATATAGTATGGAACAATGCTAAGCGAGTTACAGCCTCAGGTAATCAAGATATCTAGTATTAGGATTTGAAAGGTCATTAATAGTAAAATACTAACTGGCCAGTGTAGATTTAGTTCCTTTCAGAGGCGAAATTTTTCATCTTTGTGACAAAGCTTTCCATACAACGCCTCTCTGCTTCGGTGTTATTTGTTGTTCTGGTTTCTTGCTTGATAGACCACCCGTGCACCAATTTTGGTTTTGTTCTTATCGTATATAAAATTTTTTGGGAAATTGTCTCTATTGCCTCCTTGGCTTGGATTTTAGAGACATCACCTGGTGTCCCAAGAGCACCCAATATTTTTCTAATTGAAGAAGCTAGTTTATCAACGTTATTGTTGAAAATGGCTTCTGCTGTTTCATCTACTGGGTCCAGTTGAAGGAACCGACCATTATCAATAGCAATATTTAACAGCATGACAAGAGCTCTAAGCTCATAGTAATCAGTGTGGCAATTTCGTTCAAAGTCTCCCTCGGCAAGTCGAGCTATAAAAATTTCTAGCGTTGCCTTTTTTTCAGGATGAGTAGCAGCAAATGATAAATCTTTAAAGAGAAAGCAGAGAGCAAGTCTCCTCCTTAGATCGTGTGAACATGGACTAACAGAAGGCATACTCTCAACCATCTGAAGAAAAAGGGTTGACTGATCAACACAACATAAAAGAGTTTTACAAATTTCTTGACACTTGTAGCAATTAGTTATCCGCAAAAATAGGAGCTATTCTGACTCACAAAATCATCCCAGCTCTCATCTGGTGTATATTTACATAAACTATTTATAGTTTTTTGAAAACAATTAAGGATATCAACAGTATCGACAATAATAGAATCTAAGCTCATCCTGAGTAGTATACATGTAACTTGCTTCCTAGTTTCTGAAAATAAGACGCCAGAAATTAGCTCAATGAAGTTTAAAACAGAAAGAAGTGAAGACCAGTCACGATTTGCATAGTAATCCGGAATTGCATCGACAAGTTCAATTTTTTGACTGAGTGTTATGCCCTTCGAACATGCTTTAAGGTTAATGAATAGAGACTGAATATTTTTAAGATCCAACAACCGTTGAATCTGATCTTTGGGAGACTGGGCTAGAACGTTGATATAAGAGAGCCGTAATATATGACTCTCTTGCCAACTTATTTCATCTAATAACCAAAGAAACAAGTTGTCAGGCAATGATCTCCCTAGTTTAACTAGATTCTCGATAAACCCTGAGACAAATGCAAATTCCCTTGTCTGGGAGTCCAACATTTCACACCTCCAATCTCCAGGTATGGAAGAAATGGGGAATGGCTTTCGTGGTGAGGTCGAAGTGTTCTCGGGTTCGAAGAAATACCAGTGATCATTCCTTAAATTAGTTTCGGCATTTTCTATTGCACGTTTGACCCTATGTCCTGCTGGTCCCCCACTATTTGTTCCAGCCACATACATTTCAAATAAAGCAGTCTGAGATGTCCCCGGAGTGCGTGGGGTATTTCCTCCATGTGTTGGACTCTGATACTCGGCCCTTTTCAATGGATCAAGTAGTTCTTGCGCCTTAATTGCACTGGCTTCTGTAGCATCTTCATTTAAAGCATCTTTTGCTAGAGATTTTAAATCATACTTATATTTTGGCTTGATAGTCAATGAAGGTTTACGCGCCGAAAATTTGTTCATGTATCTTGAGTTACTTTTCATGGACGACGATTGGTCCAAGACAGGATGCCCTTCACGAATTTGTCTAGCCCGAATCTCTGAAGTTTTGTGCGCCAAGAGGACAGCGATATCCTCCAAGGAACTTTCGGAGTCCCCGTCTTCCTCGGAATTTTCGACAACATTTTTTGATGAAATTTTAGCCATTTTTAGTTGGGCTACGCTCATAAAATGGTGGGATTGTTTTGTATGAAACATTTGGTCTTTCATAGAGAGACTTACTCACGTGATATATAGACCACTAAAAACGTCCCGCAATGCCTAGCCCAAAGAACGTCACCACGTGATATATCTTCAGACCAAATATTTACACTAGTACTAGTACAGCATGATCGACAAAATAAAATAAAATAGGCGAGTGGTAAATGAATATAGGTCCGTGCAATATTAGGAAAAATAACCAATAACTCTTTAAATGAGTTATAAATATAAACAGAGTAGGCTGAATTAGCTTCAATCATTCTTATCTGACTTTCAAGAGAATGACTT